>BQKZ01005390.1:13792-27669 GCA_036244855.1 Temnopleurus reevesii | reverse complement strand
GCACACCAAACACGGCACGGCATCACGGCACGGTATTTACGCGCTATCTTGGTTGCTATTGGTCAGCGCGCTCCTCCGCGCAAATAATGTTCAGCAATTGACCAATCATAGGGGAGTAATCGCGTGAATACCGTGCCGTAGTGCCGTGCCGTGTTTGGTGTGCTGGGGCCTTAAGATTTCAGAAAATATGACAGTCCTACGGAAGACTTACAGTTGTTAAAATCGCCATGGTACCTTGTTTTGGTCGAAAATACGAGGTGGCAACTTGTAGAAACCCGCCTTTGCTCCTTGTTTATTGAGAAAAGAAGGTCAAAAGTCAATCTGTGCTAACTCGCCTTGGCATCTCGTCTCGGAGGAAAAGATGAGAAGGTGACGCGTCCAAACTCGCCTTTGCACTGAACTTATAAGCTGAATATCTGAATGACGAAGTGTACTTTGTTATAGGAATATAGGGGCAGACAAAAGAAAATAACAACCAAAAAAAAAAAAAAAACCATGGCTTGTAGTACGCATGCTCTTTTTTTCATTATCAGTTACATTATTAGATACAAATTGCACAACGGAATAAATAATAAAAATACTTATGAGAATAAAAAAATACAAAGGATAACAAACATATAAACAGCAGAATGAGGGAGAATATTCTTAAAGGTGTGGTCACACCGGCCGAGCGGTCTTTTAGCGGTAAATATTTATATATCTGAGGCAGTAAACTGTAAATCAACAAATAGTTTTGTTAAATCGTGTAGCTTCTGGGCCTCTATGTGACTGGGGCCTTAGTCTGCAAGGACAGACCTTAGGCTTTCGGTGTGTGCATGCGCAGAGCGTGATACAGGGTCTGCGCATGCCATAGAGGTATATAGCCGTATATACCTCTACGGCGCATGCACACACCGAAAGCATAGGGTCTATCGTCGCAGACTAAATCTCTACCGCTAATGCCCCGGTCACATAGGACCCCGGAAGCAACACGATTCACCCCGACTCTTTTTTTAATTCACAGTTAACTTCCCCAGAACACCGAATCGGGGTGAATCGTGTTGCTTCCGGGGTCCTAAGTGACCGGGACTTAAAAGACCGCCGCTCGGCCGATGTGACCATACCTTTAGATATTACTGGGTTTTTGCTTTACAACATAAACGCTATTCAGGACGTTAGATCTATGGGTGCCAATTCGGGGAAGTTATCTGCTTTGGAATACAATAAGGTCTTACGGTCCTTAGAATTCAATTTGTTTAGAAAATAGCTATCTTAGCAAAATTTGTAAATGACCGCTTCGGCAGGTCATAGATTTAAGGCCCCGGTCACATAGAGGCCCGGAAGCAACACGACTCAACACAACTCTTTGTTAATCAACAGTCGACTGCCTTAGAGCAAAGAGTTGTGTTGAATCGTGTTGCTTCCGGGGCTCTATGTGACCGGGGCTTAACGTCGTAAATAGCTGTCGCGTTGCAAAGCGAAAGTCTAGTATTACTGCCAATAGCATGGGTGGTATGAAACGAGGGCAGGAGAGAAGGGGGTGTAATGTAATCAAGCTTTTCATCATTTTTTCTCAATCCCTTATGAAGGTCCGATTCTCTCTGTGGGAGAAAGGTATCAAGTATAAGAGTCGTCTGATAAGTCTTGCGACCGGAGAGATGCATGAAGCTTGGTATATGAGATCTGTCAACCCCAAAGGAATGGTCCCCGCATTGGAACACCACGGACGGTATTACACAGACTCCAAGGACATCATGGAATACGTGGATACATTACCAGCAAGGAACATGTATGCCGATATAACGAGTGGGAAATGGAACACTGGATGTAAGTCTTCAAACGTATTATATATATTGAAATATTTCAAGTAAAACAATTCCTGAATTATAGGCCTATCTAACGGCCAATCCTTGTGCTTTTCAACATGTTATACGTCTTCTGAATGACACACTTAGCCCCAGTATATTGTAGCTCTTTTCCAAATCGACTTTTGAAGGTCTTTATATTTCCTGTTATGCATATAATAACGCAGACTTTAAATGTCTGCGTCCGTTCACTCTCCGATGACCCTTTTATTTTCGATTTCGTCATTCCAGACCTATCCCGTTACATATAAAGGCTGTCTAATTTCGTTTACAAAGATTCTCTGTAATTTCCTTGTAATATCGCAATTTGATGCTCTAAAGTAAGACAGAGAACAGGTACATTTATTTAGTAATAAAAATTCAATAAATTTCCATATATTTAATGCCTTAAGAATTTCAAAGACTTCATGGCTGTTCTCCCCCATCTTTCTCCATCTTAATCAAACTCTGTTCCCATCCCCATCTCTCCTTGTCACACACACGCACACACACATACATACATCAGAGCTTGTTTTCCCCATGACGAAAGAAACAGGAGTCTCCAAAAATTCGGGCCAATTTCGAATTATTATATCAAATTGGCTAAAATTAATGCACAACATCGTTCTTTTGAGTTATATATATATACGATTATTTGTTGTTTCTCTCTTGTTTATTTCTCCCTCTGCCTCTCTCTCTCTCTCCATTTCACTGGATTGCCATTTCCTAATTCCTCAGGTCCTCCGCTGTGCCCGGACGATTCTTCTGAGCTAGCTCAAAGAGTCCGATATTTTCAAGATCTTCTATCTTCAATCAACGTAAAAGTCGTCTCATACGGATCTTTATATCATCGTCACTTAACCATCAACAGCCAATTTCCGAGCTTTATGACCAAGGAAAGAGTCCGAGGTAAGGAAAATACATTAACACTATTGTAGCTTCATCTAAAGGATTGGTCACACAAATGTAGGGCACATTTTGCTAACGCCTTCATGTGTGTATAATAATAATAATAATAATAATAATAATAATAATAACAATAACAATAATAATAATAATGATAAGAAAAAAAAAATAATAATAATCCATTATGTGGAGTGCTCGAGACGCAAACAGTGAAAAGGTAGTAAAAACTAGGGAGTTCTGTGGGAGGTCGACCAGCTGGCGCACACTACCGCACAAAAACATTCGCTCAACACTATAGGCAGATCGCATAGCCAAAATAAATGTTACATTTCTTGGTCAAAATTTCTAGGATCGTAAAGAATGTACCCACAAGTTGTTTACTTTTTAACCATGGTCTTTTCTGCCTATAAAAACTGATGATATTTTAATGCATAAAGGGACTGCACCCCTGCCCAAGAAGAATAATAATCATATTACTACTAACACTACTGATATGCAATTCATATAGCGCAAGTATCTATTCTGCGGAGTGCTCAAGGCGCTTTGCATGATCACTCGCTTGGCTTGAGCTTAATTTACGCCACCAGCGTTCAAGCAATCAAGGGAAACTTCACTCAGACATGGATGTTCTCTCAGTGGGGTGGACAAAAATTCAATGATCAAACTGTGAATATTTGAGCAAAATCGGACCATCCATTCAAAACTTATGAATATTCAAAGTTCTGATTTCCACCCTAATGGGCTCCTTGAATTGGCAATCTACCTGCACAAAATAGCTACCAACATGGAGAACTCTCTATTCACTCTGTACACAAAATTTCACTTTTTACACAAAATTTCACATTTTGTTCCTTTTGCAGAAAAATAGATAAGGAATCAACAAGATTCATCTCAAAATGCATGCAGAATCATTATGTCCATATCATATTTATAGAGAGAAGTAAAACGTTGTCTACTTTTCTACAAAAGGAAGAAAATGTGAAATTCTGTGTATACAAAGTGAATGGAGAGTTCTCCATGTTGGCAGCCATTTTGTGTAGGTAGGTTGCCAATTTAAGGAGCCCAAGAGGGGCAGAAATGAAAAGTTTGAAAATATATAACTTTTGAACGGATTGGCGGGTTTTGCTCAGATTTCCACAGTTTGATCATTAAATTTGTGTCCACCCACTGAGAGAACATCCATGTCTGATTGAAGTTCCCCTTTATTCGGCGCACGGCAATGTCTGAATGAAGCTCCCCATTTAAACATCGATTGCTCGTTAGGATGGCTGTCTAATCAATATATGAATTGGCATGATATATTTTGTCATTCTGAGTTTAAACGAATGAAACAGATCAATCCGTTCTTTCTCGAAAAACATTTTCTTCCTCTAAAATCAGAGAGAGTCGAGAGCTTTGGGAGGAACCTTTCATGTATCCTGAATAAATATCCAGATCTCGGAGCTGGGCTCAAGGAAAGGCGTGGGCTTCATGACGAAGCTGAGATCATCTTCGACGAGAGGGCGGTGATCGCAGTGCTAGATGATGTCGATAAGATTATAGGCGAAGTGGAGGAGGAACTTCACAAGCGGAAAGAAGAATTCGGTAAGAAATTGTCGTCTTCATTTTCAAAATCTATCATATCTCAGATCCAAACTCACTCAATTTTTATCATGCAGGACCCCTCGTGATACCAACATCTTGTTGAAAGGGCATCCTGCTAAAATATTGATCAATAAATAAATAAATGAATAAATAAATAAATTCCATGTTCCCCACTAAAAGCGAAAACGGACAAAAGAATCAAAACTTCCCCTACAGTGCCTCGGATGGCCATGATTTTCTGTGCCGATGTTTGAACCACTAAAAGATCTTTAAAGGCACGTAAAGAACAGTGACTTTCGCTTTCTGTAAATCCTCGACAGATTCACAAATGTCTTCATACGCACGCACGCAATTGGAATATAACCCATATTCTTATTGCAAAAATAGGTATCTTTTCTAGTAGAATGATATCAATAATGTTCGAGACGACACCGTCTCTGCGATGAACTAGTTTACTCAGCTATATCACACGCCAGCAATCTCTCACGCTCCATATCTTTCTTTAATCCTCAGACGGGGAATTTTATTAGAATATATATATATACAAATTGATACAAAAATCACTTGCTCACATGTTCAAAGCAAAGTGATGTTGCATACAAAATAAAGGAAACTACCAAAAAGGAGGCATTGAATCATTATCTGTGCATTGTATTCTGTCGCATTGAATGGTCAGGACAATTCAAAGCGAGTTCCGTGCATCGGACTGTAGACTAGCAATGGATTTGATACGGCCAGACACGTGAAACTTCACTCATCTCGTCCTAAAATGTAGCCTTTTACAAAGGCTTACTCGCGCCTGTACGATTGTTGACTGCAGTATTATAAGCAATCGTTGCAAGAAGTGAGCCTGTGACTCTTAGACTAGCCACGCAGAGAATCGCGGTTGGTTGGTTGATTGAATTGGTTTTACCATTCACATTTGAATATTTACGCCGGGCTGACGCGTCTCGTAGTCTGGATGGCAGCCGTTTTTCGTGTGAAGCTGTTTACAGGGGTATGCAGCACAGAGTATTGCAGACAGTAAGAGGCCTCGGCTAGAGGCTACCTCCAATGCGGCAAACAAAGAAAAGACAAATTACGCTTCAAATACCTATTAGCTTTGACAAATAGAAAATCGAGTGCATCATATCACCGTACCATAACGGTGAAAAGCTTAACCATGGTTACGATCTTATGATCACTCCATGTTGCCTTTTTTTATGATTGAATACCTCATCGAAAGCGGGGCACACATCTATGTAAACTTAAACGCGCGGCAAATTTTAAATTATAATTACTCTTATGTACGCTGAACTACCTTGCACGTGCACCTATATGTGTAAGAAATGCACTGGTTCTCGTCGCAATTGTTGATGTAGAGATAGAAATATGGATATATTATATTGTCGAGGACGTGGACTAAGCCACGGCCAGTTTCTCCTAATTGATTGACTACCTCCCCTCTTGTCTATTTATCTTCTTAAATTCTCCTTCAATTTCACTCCATATTTTCATCTCTCTTTTCTTGCATGTAGTACTTAAAATAGGCTTATCTATTGTTTTTAACGTGGTTTTCTTATTATTCCGTCACCTTTTTTTTTCAATTCTTGCCCTTCGGTATTCCCTTCATAGTTTTGTCCAACCCATTCCTTTAGCCGGTCATCTTTCTTTTGTTCAAGCAGGAAGTTGTGAAAACTTACAACTCCCTTGTGCAAGTATTGGAGTGCCTTTATTCTTTGCTCCTTGCTCTCTATATGGCTTCCTCTCGAATTCTTGCTCATTCTCTTTCTGTCGACCTCGTTATTATTAAAGCCTTTACTATAATATGTGTTCACTTCTTCCCCTCGTCATTTTGCTTATAATTAAGATTCTGCTAGGGTCGAAAACTGAAGCTCTTTTTACTTGAATTAATTTACTTCAATTAATTTCCTTGTACATCTCTTTCAATCGGTATTATATCCTAATCTATTTATGCAGGTGATGACGAACACTGGCTGTGTGGGAATACATTCACCATTGCCGATATCTACCTCACCTGTTTTATTCACCGTCTGACATTCCTGGGCCACGCCCAACGGTTCTACCTCTTAAAACGCCCTCTTGTGACCGAATATTACCAACGTGTGCAGCTCCGCCCAGCATTCCTTCCGGCGTGCGGCTATGCCAATAGCCTCTTTTGGTCTTTGGCCCTACCATTGATTCGTGCACATGTGAAAAGAGCGTCTCCTGTTATTGTGGGCATGGCAGCTGTCTGCATAGGATGTGTTATGCTCTACAAACGGGATCAAGTTGCCAGGCTTGCGAACAGGTTATTCTCATTAAAATTGTTTTAGACCCTTTCTGTGTTGCATTGTTTCTAAAGGTAAGGATAACATTGCCCAAGCCACCAGTTTACTGCAAGCAAGAGATTAGAACAATACACCCTGGGTTTGCACACAACTGGCACTTCCTTTTAACAGAGGTGTGTAGTTATGCAAAAATGCGATCAAAACCACGTTTGTTAAAAATGGTTTCATCACAGCTAGTTCATACCCTTTCCTGTCATTATGTATGCTATTCGAAATATATAAGCTCTAGAGATGAATTTCTTTGAAGCTTACATATATTAAATTGCGTAAGATGGTGCATTTTTAATGTTAAGTTGTCTGCAGAACTTGGTAAACATGAAAGATTTTGTAACCAACAAGGTCATGAAGGTAGGCACTTATTAATCTCACATAGGAGACAGCGCGCGCGGACGTTAGGCTACCTGCATAGACAGGGCGGGCGGATGTGATTCTTCGATCGGGCTGTCTCCTAAGTGAGACTCATAAGTGCCTACCAACCAATAAGTCGGGGTACCCACTTGCGACCACGTACATTTGTGCAAGTGCATTTATTTTCCTCCAGGATTCGAGAAATCGCATGTCTTATCCAGTCTCTTTAAAATATTTTCTCAAGTTAACTATTATTACACCATGATGGTTTGTTTTCGTTGATACAGCACCAAGTACTTATTACCTCCGATGTAGGAAGAAAAATAACAATTCTCCGAAACGATGTATGAATTAGCACCTGCGAATGTGAATTTCTTTCAATATTTGTTAATCTTCCATTCATTGATAACACATTAATACAAAACAACCATGAACAAGTTATTTCTTGCCTCTATTTGTATTGTCTTCATTTACTTTTCTCTTTCAATCAAAGCGCCATGAGCACCGAAAGGTGGACCTGTGCGCTATACAAGTAGCCACTATTATTATTATTATTATCATTATTATTATTATTATTATTATTATTATTTTCCCAGATCGATATTAACGGTATCTTGATGTATCATTTGATATCGCCTATTGCCGGGTGCAAACATTGGTTATCATTAACCATTTGACTGAATGATTTTGATATAATGTTTGTGTAATGGAATCTTACTTTACCAGCAATTATATTTACACCTAATGCTATGAGCTAGTACCCTAACATTTTGAGAATTAAATACGAACTGAATATGGACGCATGATAACAATTCGCATATATTGTGCTTCCAACAGGAAAGATGCAATTAAACTTACGATAAATTTCAATAATAAGTCTATGGCAAAAGGTATAACAGATCTATTTATGTTACAATCCCCTTGTCTTACAAGCCTTGCATATTATAAATGGTCTGTTCGTGGTTGATAGTTTAATGTATCGTGTTTAATATGTATTGTGTTTATTATGAGTAATCAATTGCTGCTATATATCGAGAAATAAAGGGCTAAAAATAAAGAATTTCTTCAAAATTCAGGCAAAAACATCGATTTTTGTTTAAATTTGGCTAACAATGGCTAATGAAGGAAGATTTGAAGAATCCCCAGAAACATCCTCACTTCATGATATCAGCGAATTCAGAACCAATTTTCAATTAAGTAATGTATGACAAATATTATTACTAATTATGTCTAAGTATTCGCTCATCGTCAGCAAATTCAGAACCAATTTTCAATTAAGTAATGTATGACAAATATTATTTTAATCATGTCTACGTAATCGCTCATCGTCATGAAAAGGAATGGATTATGCTTTGATTTGCGCAAACCAGGTACTGGCCAATTAGGCGCACAAATAGGAAGCCATATAACAATGCGTTCACCAGTGATTCCCCTGTCACATAGAAGCCGGAAACAACACGATTCCGCACGACATAGTTGCTCAGCATTTCAGTTAATAGTTAACTCCCTGCTATTAACTAAGAGTCACGTTGAATCGTGTTGCTTCCAGGTCTCTATGTGACTGGGGCATAAGAATGGAATGAAACAGTCATGTCGGTCGTTCATTTAAAAAAAAACTTTTAAGTGTTTGCTTCACTTCCTGATTTTTTTATTCATTCTTAACTCCCTTCCCAAGCTTTGTGGTGTAGAAAATTCATTTGTTGTGTAGATGATGATATTATCCGATCAAGTATACTCTTGAATCAACCTTTTCGAGAAATTCCACAGTTTTACACGGCTTTGCCATGTCATTCAAAAAGGAAAATCTTTAAAAATCGCTCTAGATTTTTAACGGCTAAAGACTTTGTCTCTATCAAATGTGAATTCTTCTTTATTCGATTAACTTTTATCGGTTTAATCAATTGATGCTTTCATCTATCGCTTTCTAGATAGTATTCAGTATCTTCACACACGAGGATACATTGGATTTGATCCAATTTCTTTCGCATTGAATCCAATTCTACAACAGGATGGAAGTTTTGGACAAGAAAAGGAAAATCGTCTTCGTTTTCAAACTTTCAGGAATGGCCTCGGCTACATTTTTGATTATCTTAATCTGGATTATCCTTGAGATTGATTTGATAACGACTTGTCCTGTGGAGTGCACCTGCGTTGAATATGGAGTGGATTGCTCTGAAGGGGAGAGCCTCGTTATCCCAAAGAATATCCCATGCCATACAGAATATTTCATTATATCTGATAACCTTGTTCGGTCAGTCAAATCGGATTCATTCTCTTGCCATACGTTTCTGCAGAAACTGGTGCTAATGAACAACATGATCTCTGTTATTGAAGAAGGTGCAGCTGATCAGCTTATTGCTCTTGTGGAACTAAATTTAAAAGGGAATCGGTTGACAAGCTTTCCTGGTCTCAGCGCCCTCACGAAGCTGAGTATTGTTGATATATCACATAATCTTTTTAACGAATGGCCAATGCAGTTTCCTAACAGTCAGCGTTACAAATATTTTGGGATATCTTGGAACCCTCTTAAACAGGCGACAAGTATTCCTCTGAAAGTAGGCGTATTGCGGGCCGGTGGTCTTCAAATGATTCAAATTTCTTCTGATTTATTTGTTCATCCGAGTCACATTACGATTCTTTATCTTTCGTATGGCATGCTAGAAATTGTAAAATCTCTATCACATCTTAGCAAGGTAAGACTAATCAATCTGAATGAAAATCGCATAGACTGTTTGAACAAGGATGCCTTTCAAAACCTAACCAAATTGGAACGTTTGGACCTAGTTGGAAATCGTATTTATGATATTTCAGCAATTCGTGACCTCACCTCACTCACACATCTGAATCTAGAGAATAATGACATTACAACCATTACCAGTCCTGCATTAACCAATTTATCAATATTGGATCATCTTATTCTGACGGGGAATCGAATCAATGACCTTTCATTCAGAAGTTATCTTCCTAACCTGCGCGTTCTGATTGTTAATCATAACCGTTTACAAAGCTTAATGCGGTTTGCCACGTCACCCGTAGATTTTCAAAGTTTGGAGATCGTGAATATAGCTGAAACCAACGTAAGCGATGTTGTATTTGAGGAAGGTGTCAGTATAACACAATTCCTTGCGGAAGGGAACTCCATTAGCCGAATAAGCATGACCTCTCCGTGTAATATGTCCCTCATTGATCTTGGTAAGAATAAAATAGTGAGCTTGCAAAACTTTCGTCACGCTAATAATTTACAAACCCTAATATTACGGGTAAACTACATATCGGTATGGAACGAGGCAGGGCTTCGAAACCTGTCAAAGTTACGATGGATTGAAATGCAGCATAACTTAATCCAAAGCCTAACGAAGCTTCCTGTTCTACCTAACCTTATACACCTTGACTTATCATATAACCGTATACACTGGATACAAAACGGCGCCATGAACTTTCCTTCCCTCGTAGAGCTTAACTTCGCAGGAAACAGACTAGGCTGTTTTCCTTCTTTAACCGCCCTGCCTGCGTTAACAGAACTTTTCCTCCAGGAAAACCACATAACTAATAGAAACGAGTCGGACATTGGGGAAATTCCATCCTTGAGACATCTCAATGTTGATGATAATGAACTACAGACCTTTCCCACGTTGCCGGTTAATGTTGTATCAGTTCTGAGTATTAAACGAAACAACATTTCAGTGATTGAAACAGGGGCTCTTGATAATTACAGGAGTTTGAAGAAGTTGTACCTCATTGGCAATGCAATACACCAATGCCCTCCTCTGGCATTGATAAACGAGCTTTATTTGGATAATACCGGAATTCATAGTATGAACATGAGTTGTCTGAAATACCTCCCATCTGGCTTAAACGTTTTATCATTAAAGAACAACAGGATATCTACCCTTGCAGAACATATTAATGTAATAAACTTATACGTGTCTAATAATTCAATAATGAGAATAAAACCATTTACGTTTTTCTTAGCAGCAGACATGAGGATTCTTGATATTTCTCATAACTTGCTTTCGGTAATAACTGAAACATACTTTGCGCGCCTTGTTGCTCTATATGACCTTTTATTACAATGGAATGAATTGGTATATTTGTCTGAAAATAGCTTTGCAGATTGCTACAAATTGAAAAAGCTCGATTTGTCAGGGAACAAAATTCAGGCGATTTCAATCAGATCCTTCTTGCCATACAATTCTAATCTCAAGTTTCTATATTTTTCTGATATTACTTCCGTTATTCAATTTTCCGATCCATTCACGTTCCCTCTTAATGCGAACGCATATGTACATATGGATAACAATTCAATGGTAAAGAACACATCATTTGTTATCATAGGAAGTGTATTATCAGTCTCGGTTCAGCGGAATGATTTGTCGTTGACGTTTCCTCGAATAGAATGCCGTAATCTTTTGAAACTTGACCTGTCGTTCAATTCATTTTACAAAGTACCTGAACAGATTACAAGTAACTCTCCCTACCCCTTTCTCATGAGATTATATTTAGGGTGGAACGATATCAAGGTGATTGAGTCGGATACATTTTCTTCTCTTGCAAAACTCTACACTCTGAAGCTTAACGATAATGCAATTGTAGCAATCAAGCATGGAGCCTTCCGTAATTGTCGTATTTTAAGGAATATTGACTTGAGCAACAACAATTTGCACTTCCTTCGTGAAGTAGACTTGCCCCCAAGAATGATTGGTTTGGTCATTGGATTAATAGGAAACCCCTGGCACTGCGATTGTCATATGACTCTTTTCATAAACTGGATTATCTTATCCTCTAAATCTCCTACATGTGCAACTCCAGCTGAATTCGCGACCCGAAATGTTACTGACGTTGTGGTGAATGAAAATTGCACTGGTGAAAGGTATTCAGGAAATCTATGCGATATCGAAAAACCGGACTTTATCACTAATTTAGGTGAACGGCGGGTTGTTGTGCCATGTCCTTTAGGTGTATCGAAACGTGATGACATCATATGGACACTATCAAATGGTTACACCTTACAATCGGGAACTCCGTCCCCTTTCCACGCAGTATCCATCCTTGAAGGTAACCTCTTCATAACTGAAGTTACCAAATCTTTAGCTGGAAACGTCTCGTGTATGGCAGCAGTATTTGGTGAATGGATTGAGTTCCACTTAACCTTGATTGTTACAGATAATGAGAACAAAAACTGGGATACGATAAGAGAAGGCAGACCGTCTTCAGTCAAAGTACATAATTCAGGCTTTAGACCCGATGCGTTTTGTGTGGAAGATTCCAACGAACGACAGCCTTTCATTGTACTTTTCGTGGTTGTAACGGTTCCTTTAATGAGTGTAGTGATCATTATCTTTTTATTGTGGATATTCATGTAGGAATGGCGGTTGTTCCGTCGTGATACTATTCTTTTATATATTTTGCGGGGTTTTTTTTACCTCTTTAAAGGGTATTGAAACCCTAAATATATTTACTTATTTCAAGCGGTGTGATATTTATCGATAGATTGGAATATATAATTGAACATGAAAGCACATAATTGGGAGATATGTAATCATTTTCTAAGCCAGGATTTCGTCTGCTAGCAATACCTGGGGTACCATTTTGTTTTTGGTACGAGAAAGTATTTGGTACCTCCAAGTAAAACGTTCCTGATCGAAATTAATCTTAAATATTGAAGAAAAGTATGTATGAGAAGTGATTTATATTAAAATGATATGTTTTAACATATGGCAAATCAATTCAATCACCATTTTGCAAATGTTGCGACTGGTCTGATGTCTAATACGGATGATGATGCGGATGACAATCCAAATCATAGTGATAAAAATGTGAATTATCTTTTTAAACTATGTACAGTTACCGAAGAGGAAATTCTGAAAGAAATACAATTACTAAAAAATAAGAAATCTGCAGGTCTTGATGGAATATCTGTCAACATCCTAAAAATTTCACAAGCTATAGTTGCTAAACCTTTAACCTCTTTGATCAATAAATCTATAACGTCAGGAACATTTCCCAAAAATTTGAAAATTGCTAAAATCATTCCATTGCATAAGAAAGGTGACAAAATGATTCCAAATAATTATCGACCAATTTCTATTCTGTCATGCGTATCCAAGATTCTAGAGAGAATTATAGTTCAAAAACAATTAAGTCAGTATTTGTCTAATAATAAGATACTCTCAATAGAGCAATTGGGATTTTGTCCGAAGCACTCAACTTCGACTTGGCTAAAAGCGATGGATAAAGGATGTTATACGTGTGCCGTCTTTGTTGACTTACAAAAGGCATTTGATTTGGTTAACGTCAGGTGTCTCCTGAATACTCTTCTTGGAATCGGAGTTAACGGTGTCGCGCTTAAAAGAGAATCACGAAGACATTATCAAGCCTGGAACGTGCGGGTTTGACGAACATAATGCGAACGGAGTGCGAAAGGTGATTGGTATTGTGACGTCAAAAAATTGACAACATTTCGAGCAAGAATGAAAAAAAAATGGACGAATCAAACAACTTCCACTGAAGCCTTCGAAATGGTTATATGCACACAAAAGAAAGTATTTCTCCGATTGATACGGTGTATTCATGTTCAACATTACTTAGCATATAAGAGGAAAGAATTTTCTTAGTGTACATAATAGAGCTATGCATCCACAACACACTGCTTGAAAGGATGTGAAAATCAGTTAATAGACATGTCCAATGAATGAAATGTTACAATAACAACCCGACTCTTTGAGTGAGGCAATTATTTTCTCAGATATAAAAGGCATAGGAAATAAAGGAAAGAATGTGCGAGCGTACCATTTGATTTACGACAACAATGCACTTGCACTTTACTTACAATAGCGTTTGCCGTCATAGTATTTTGGATATCTTTACAGGACATAAAAGTAAATAA
>BQKZ01005389.1:41711-57684 GCA_036244855.1 Temnopleurus reevesii | reverse complement strand
TTTATGTAAGGAAAGTGCTATCTTCAGTATAAAGCAGGAAATCAATCAAAATTGTCTCCCTGATCAAGCTGATTAAATGTATGTAATGATAATCGAAATCAAATTACAAAAGAATTTGAGGAACAGAAAACTGAGGGAGGGTCGTTTAAAGGGAAATGAAGATAACTTGAAAAGTAGACATAAATCACTAAAATTTTAACATTACCTTCGAGCACTTGTTTTTTTTTTATGACAGAAAATTTACTTGCTAAGAATATCTTTGATTTCATCAAAAGTGATGTCAACATGAGCAATAGACAATGTTTCTTTTTAAATCATATTTCTGGTTGGTTGTAAATTACGTGGAACATAAAAAAATATTAACTTATCATTAGGCATTGGTGACAATTTTGTTGCAAATCTGTTTGTTAAAATGCTATAAATAAATGAATAGAACTATAACAAAACAGTAAAAAGCACTTGAACATAGCAATAATCTTTCTATTAACTGTTTATATTATAAACATGGACCAAATTAAATCAAGCCAAGTAAAGATCTAGGGGGTTATCATTTGATTATATTATTAGACAAACCAATTAGTTTGTATCCCAAAAGCAGACACCGCACACCAAGCCATTTTTTCCACTCAATCTCCTGTATGGGCGTTACACTGTGTGCCACCTGCCTCGCGGTTTCGCACTCTCAAGTGTTGAAATTGACCTGCCAAAATTTTAATTAATTTCCCCTCAAAAATGAAATAAAGATAACAGAAGAAAAAACTAAAAACACACATCAATTTGCCCTCATCTTAACGCCATTTCCACGACCTAAATTGCAAAGTCCACCGAGAAAACTGCCGAGTCAATATTTGTGTGTTTGTTCATTGGTTTACTCCACTGATTGTTATGAGATTATGTAGTCACGGTCATTATAAGCCAATTGTTTATGATTCTCATCTTGGCAGAGCTCTAGGGACACTTGAAAAATTGTTTTGGTTGCATAAAGAGGTCTAGGATATTCTTAGGAATTTCAAGACCGAGAAAGACATGGCAATCACATGAGACACAGCAGACATTGCAAGAAATATACATCCTCAATTTTGCGTGTTTTTTTTTTTTTTTTTTTTTTTTAATATATATAGATATAGGCAGAATTTTGTCCTTGAACAATTCATTTATCATAACTCCTGTGTGTCTTTACTAAACAATTCTTTGATAAATTGTAAACAAAACTTGATTTAAAAATCATCATTTAGCCTAACTTGGGAAGACTTTATAGCCAATAGTTTTAAAAATTTTAAGGAGATAGTTTATACTCTTGATTGCTCGCATTATGAGATTGTATCGGCTCTAGCTGGCCGCGTTGCACTGGCCCAGAATCTGCAAATAACGGAATACTTGGAGAAGAATTAAAGCTAAAAACAGGGTTTAATTGGAATAAAAGAAGGAGAGAAATAGCTTAAACATCGACTTACGGCATTATTGCAGACAATATTTTCATATCTCTTTGTGGTCAGGCTATTATTGGTCAAAGTTGAATAAACGATAAGTAATGGGACCTAACAATTGCACAGTTGATGATGCTGGATTCTGAATTCATGAATAAGACTTCGAAATTTTATTTTTTTTAAATGGTATATAACTTGTTACATCATTTCATCCGTGTTTTCTTAATGTGACGGGAACCAGAGGGTATCGTTACACGAAATGTCCTTCCCTAGCTTCAACACGTTGTTAGATAGGATGCCCACTGAATTGGCGATATGTCGGGATTTCTTTGTCTTCATGCAACAATACCCTTTAGCGCCCGTTACTTCGTGAAAACACTTACGATTTACCAAAAGAACATAATTATAAATGTTATACCGTTACTTCAGTTTTGGCATAACAAAAGTGATACTCAGACAGTTTGGGTCTTCATTTGTTAAAACATTGAAATATCGCATATATATATATTATCTGTGGTTAAAATATGGGTTTTGATTCATTATTCGGATGTATTCAGAGTTGAAGGCTTTGAGTTTTGTTTCCAAGGTTTGTAGATTTGCACAGTGTTTACACCGGCCCCAAACGTGTCTTTTCCTTGCACGTCTAATAGTGTATATAGGTAAATCTTAAGAAATTCCTTTTCTACTTCGATGAAAATGTTTAGGTCATCGCAGACTAGCCAATGACCACGCAGAACAAACTATTGTTTTCTCGTTAGTGCACAATACAAAGCTAAACCATGTAAACGTTTTCTTTTCCTCGGCAAATATTGGTTAGCCGGATTAATATTGATAAAGTCACGGACCGTGTTGGCGTGGCACAGGACTTGCTGAAGGTGGAAAAACATCCTAAACTCTATTTCAGGAAAATATAACCGAGCTTTCTTCGTTACCGGTCAAGTGATTGGCGCGAGTCGCTTACACAATTGCATAGTCCAATTTCGAAAAAAAAAGATACCTAAAAAGAATACTAATCGCTAATTCAAAAGCTAGAAATGACGCTTCAATAATTATTAGCTATTTTGAATGCGAACTTGTTCTTTTCTAAATTAAATGAAAATAACTCACAAACATTTGACAAATATAGTTAATCGTATGTAAAAGTATCAAACTCTAATGTCAATTTACATGGCAGAGAACCGATCTATCCTAATTCAAAATGTATATACGGTATTCATTAATTCTAATTAAAAAGGCCTATATTTAGTTCACCGGGAAAAAATAAAAAATAAAATTGAATTCAATAGTAAAAGCTCTAAAATAAGCGATAAGATTAATCAATTTTTAAAAAATACTTGAGTGTTGTCGTTCATGATGGACTACAACAGAAGAATAGGGCGGAGACGACAAATTATTATTCCTTCTATGTTTATAGGCATGTTAGGACTGTCGTACTTGAAATTTTAGCGCTGTTGAGATCTAGACCCACCCGCCAGGGGATTTCAAGACGAAATCCTTTCATTATGAGGGGATCACCGTGTCACTGTCAAAACTCTGGTCCTCAAAGACAGAAGTCCTTCGACCCCAAAGCTATTTCAGGAATGAAAATGACTGATAAACTATTCTGTCTCGAGCTATGATTTATCCGTGTCTAAAGAGCTCAGATCCAACATTTCACAATTGCAATTGGAGGGTCGCAGTATTGCAGAGGTCGTGCCCCCATCTTGGGGAAGAAGGGGGGGGGGGGCTGCCCCGACGTCCCATAATATATCTGCGATTTAATATGACTAATAGACTATTCTGTTTCAGGTTTTTTAACCATGTTAACATTTTCTTAAGAGCTTGGGTCCAACGTTTTGCCAAGGAATAGCAGCATGCAGAAGCGTAACCCCTAATTATTATTAGTTTTTGAGGGGTGTCCGAATCCTGTGGCCAGTTGTAAGAAAAAGAATTTTCTTCTTACTAAGGCACTAAAATTCTTATGCCACATTTTTAACGGATTTTTTTAACGGAAAATTGAAACTGCCCCCCCCCCATAAAACCCCAGAAAACAAGAATTTATCGTAAGGTCATTGAAGTAAACCAACTTGATCAATGATTTGCTTATGAAAGCATTTAAATAGTGATATTTTATATTTACATTTTGGGATATACCGCTATTCCTCCTTCAGAATGGACTCTGGTAGCCACGCTTACCCTCTTTGACCCGCTAATGAGATGCAGCGACTATAAATATCATCACAGACATTTAATTATCCCCACTTAACTTATGAACATTTAATTCATTTTAATATCCAATCTACACCTTTAAACGGTGCAAATTAGAGGACGGTGTAATTAGATATTTAAAGAGTCACGCATGGCAGACAAAAGTGAAGGCTGTTTAAAGGTTTCATAATCAGGGATTATAATAGGAATATAGAATATGATCATGATAGCAATTGAGCAAGCCTAGCAGTTTGATCATGCGAAGTACCGGTATATTATTCATGGAGTTCGAAACAAGTGCAATGAACTAGTCGTGTTTATTGTCATAATTTGCATTTTAGAAGGCTAAAGGATGGAATTATATCGCGAAATTAATACCCGTATATTTAATAATCCTTCACAGAAAGTGACGTAATAATTGCAAACCTTTGATTAATATGCACATTATGTGTCAGAAGAGTCAAGATCATAAAAATTGTCCTTGTCAAGTATGACATGTATGATGCAAATTTTTACTCCAAAATTGGGCAACATATTGTACATAAACCATGTAAACAAATTGGTAAAATTTACCCAACCGATTCGGAGAGAGAGTTTGCTCATGCTGGGTGAAATTTACTCCTGTTGCGGTTGTTGTTGTTTTTTTTATTTTCCATGTATGAAAATAACAAAATAAGATACAAACAAAAAATCAATATTCAAAATCAAATGAGAAAGAATATAATCATAATACATATAGATGAACAAAAATAATGATTGGCTGGAAGCTCTATTCAGAGCGACTGGCCTTTATAGAGGTCCAGATTAATTGACTTGGGATAAAGTAAACATAAGTAAAAATGAATAAAATAAACATGATTACAATTAAAGACAATAACAGTTAAAAGATAGAAGTTTGCATAGTCATGACTAATATTTGTGTTGACAGAATGTTGCCCAAGCTTCAAAGAGTGCATAATTCCAGCAAGATATCCCACTCTGACAGTATACAAACTAGGGTACCACCAAACTAGACAAAAAATTGATGATATGAGGCAACATGTATGAAAATCGGATATAAATAAACAAATTAATGAACGGGTAAATCGAAAACAAAAAAGAACAACTGAGTAAAATGCAATGTGATGCAATCTCTGAACCACAAAAGTGTCATTATTCTACATTTCTATCAAAATCTGACACATGACAATCAAGCGTCTTTGACAAGCGTGACAACTTTTTCACATTCGATTCTTCAAGTTCAAAACCATTTTTGTCAAAAGCCACAAAATGACAATTACTTTCTTCTAGACCTGGCTGACGTTAGCCGTGACCTTTTCATAATCGTGATAATAATAACTCATAATCGTTATTCAATATGTATGGAATCACTTGACAAGAAAGTGGCAAAACTTAAGGGACAAGAAGTCCGTAGAATAGCAGGGATATAATCAATTTTGCGATCACTCGCAAACTTTAGTACTTGATTTGCCACAGACTTGCGATTGATCGTTCGATTGATTTATATCAAAGGGTCAATGTCGTCAACTCATGATGTAAAATGTTACACGAGAAGTGATATTGTGATTCCATTTTTGGATAAACTGGATGAATACAATCTAATCTAATTCATCCCCTGCCCCCCCCCCCCAACAAAAAGCAGTGAATTGTGAATTTGGAAAAGGAAATAAAACCAATATTTACAAGTTTTCATATCTTCTACAAAAATATCTGATACATATGCTGCTCCCTGTTCTATTTAGTCAGGATCTCATAAAACCAAAATATAACAGCACGAAATATAATGCTGAAAGTGTTCAGTATTTTGGAGACAGTTACAGATTGACCTGAAAAATCTATTGTGAGGAAGAGAAACAATTCCGTCATCACGATGATTATTGGCATTCCAATCTGTTCATCTGTCATCAAATGTCGAAATTAGTTTGTATCTCTCGGTCGACCAGACAATTGGCTAGCTTGGTAAACCACAAATTATTATATCTTAATAAATGGTAAATTGATTTGGACCCTGCTTTTTGCCCATATTTCTAAATGTTTGTATCATTCTTTGCGTGCAATTGTATTTTCCTTTTCATTTGTCTTTTATGTATTTCATTATGTTTTTCTGTGTTATGTTATATATTTGTACTGTATGTTTTGGTCAGGGTTCTCTTGCAAAGCAGCCCTGTGGATGAGACCGCCCTGACTTTTTAAAGAAAACTTGAATAAATGAATAAATAAATAAATAATTAACATATTTTCGGAGCTTGTTTGGATGTCTCTAATGTAAGTTATTTACGTACAGATCAAGTCGGATGTCGGCTGTCACAATGAATGCGGTTCTTTTTGACAAGGCAGCAATATTTACCATGACAACACTATTGTCAATTGTGATCAACAGACATCTCCGTCAGCGATTTTCAAATCAAATCTAATTAGATCAAGTCATTTGAATTTCAATTCTCTTTATAAGATTTTGAAATCAAATCAAACTAAATCAAGTCATTTAAATTGCAATTCTCTTGAAAATTCAAACACAGACAAATTAAAGTTACAGGGATTGTCTTGGCAACTACAACAAATCAAAATGAGACCTGCCTTGTTATATTGATATCTGGGGGGGGGGGGTCGAAATTTATATATCATACGAATTTATTTTCAAGGTTTTACTCACAGTTTTATAGAAATAAAATGTTACCATTTTGACAAGTATTCCTATTTTTGCTCAACATTAGATACAGGTACTCGTGACCTTTGATACCTGGCATACTTAAACTTTGACATTGAGTGATACAATAATACGACTATGAGGTTTTCTTTTCCATGCCCCAGGTGATAGATCTATAAATGGACGTACCGTGAGAGGGAAAGAGGGCAAAGACCAGATGAATTAACTTCGAATATTTTGGGGGATAGAGAGAAAAGGGATGAGGAAACAAACTTGGATAATGAGAAGGAGGGAGAGAGAAGTAGAGGGGGGGAGAGAAAGAGAAAGAGAGTGAGGGAGAGAGGGGAGGGGGTGATCTGTGCTGATGAAGGGGTGCAACGACCTGTCATGTATATAACACAGAGATAAAACACATAAATAAATATTACATATTTTTATAATGCTTTTTGCTTATGATTGAAATTCACAGCAAGCCCTTGATATTTACTGGTGAGAGTTGAAGCACAGACAAGTAGACATAATCAGAGTGATCACACCATACAGAAAGAAAACAAGCATTTCTAAAATGGGCTGGAATGCATGATTTGAAGTCAAATATCTCTTAAAGAATTACTGACTACACTTTTAAAACGTTAGGAAAATGTTAACCAAAACAGTCCGCACCAATGTTGGTTAGAATATGTTTGATGCAATTTACATCACAAGTTTGTCATATTCAAAACAAAAATATGTCCGATTTATGGTCCAATTTTGCCGTTCCACTATAAAGTTGGACATATTTTGACCAATACTTACTTGGCCTTTATCTCGCCCAGTGCTGGGTAAACTTTTACCCAAAGAGTATACTGTGTATTTATTCTTTCCTCTATGATAATTATAATCAATTGTACGTTCTTATATAGCGCCTAACTGTAACTTTATCAGTCAGTAGAAGATATTGAGAACAAGGGATGAATGGCATTATTTATGCAATTATGGATTTATCGCATGTATTTTCACCTCATATGAACTCCATCAAGTCCATGACAACACCAGCTAACGACCCCTCCCAGCAAAATTATATTAATCCGCATTTTACACCATAAGCAACTACACAAAGTGGAAACAATAACAAACCAAGCATTGCCCATTGTTTGTCCCACAATGCCTTCAGCGGGCCACAAATTGTTCCCGAAATAATTCGTCACGGATTGGGGGTTTAAAAGTTGCTAATTTTCCACGCCTTCTCTATTTTAGAAATGACATTTATGCAGTCGTGCTTGTAGAGTCTTTTCTGTCGGGCAAACAAGCCGTGACTGGGAAACTATAGCCACACTTCCGCAAGAAAAGATGAATTCCAAACAACTGGGATTTTGATCACTGTGAATATGATATGCAAATGAAATGGACAAAAGAATCAAAAGTTCAGTCTTCAAATGTTTATGTACGGCCAGACAAGAAAAAAAAATCCTCCGTGCCCCTGACCATGCAGACGTACTCTCTAAAAGTGGATATCTCAATTTTTTAAATCACTTTTTAATGAAATTCAAACAACAGTGCAAAAACAACCTAGCAAGACATTTTCAGGTCGCCATTTCATTTTTTTCTCAGAAACCTCCGGCAAAGTTTTTTTCTCTGTGTATGGAAAGGACTATTGCATAATTGTTCCTTGACAGATTTTACGTTATGAGCCAAGTTTTCTATTTTATCGTAAAAAGTTTTATGCAACGCGCCCCGGACGCTCGATTTCAGCTTTTNGTCTAAAGAACTCAGATCCAACATTTCACAATTGCAATTGGAGGGTCGCAATATTGCAAAGGTCGAGCCCTCATCTTGTGGGAGAAGGGGGGGGGGGGCTGCCCCGACGTCCCATAATATAGCTGCGAATTAATATGACTAATAAACTATTCTGTTTCAGGCTTTTTAACCATGTTAACAGTTTCTAAAGAGCTTTGATCCAACGTTTCGCCAAGGAATGGCAGCATGCAGAAGCGTAACCCCCAATTATTATTATTTTTTGTGGGGCGTCCGAATCCTGTGGCCAGTTGCAAGAAAAAGAATTCTCTTCTTACTAAGGCGCAAAAACTCTCATGCCATCCTTTCATAACGAGAATTTTTTAACGGAAAATTGAAACTGTCCCCCCCCCCCCCCATAAAAAAAATACATAACCAAATGTATTAAAAGAATCACCTCAAATCTGATCAAGACCGATCCGTATGAAATGTTGCCAATATTCTTTTGGGAAAAAATAATTCAAGTGAGACCAGGGTTGTGTTACACAATGCTGTTATTAGAGGTACGCATGCATCTACGCACGACTGGTGACCCTTTCTTGCAAGATCCATCGTGACTGTGGTCTTGGTTTGTGATATCATTCTTTAATACATTTTCTTGTTGAGCTCGAAATGATGTGGATTATGGGTTAGATGTGGTCAGACCAGACTAAGAAGCAATGTTTAGTTAGGAATATTGTCAAACTTGACAATAGTGTCCACCCAATAGAGTCAGAAAATATGACTATTCAGATAGCTGACCTCTAGAGACAGATTCTATAACACACATTTTCACCAAGATTAAACCAATGTAGATGGCCACTAGACTGATGACCTCAAGAAACGGGTTCTACAACACATACTTTCACCAGGGAGAAAAAAAAAATGAGGTGGCCACTAAAGAAAGGTGGCCGTTAACACAGGTTTACCTGTATGTAGATGGCGAAGCAGACAAAAAAAAAAGATATACCTGTTCGAATCGAGAATGTATTGAAACAGGCAGAACAAAGCATTCTTTGAGTCATTGCTTTCCCAGTTGTATTTTCATCGTGAGCAATGAGGCTCACTAAATTATTCAGTTGTTTTTCTTTACTCCTTAATCACATTGATTTGTTTTCCATTTTTCAAACTGGATTAAAAACGCTCTTTTCGATTTACACTGTTTTGTTCGGTGATAGCTGGCCATTTTCAGTTTTGTCTTCTTTCTTTTCCGTCGCGGTGAGCTGCATCTTCAGTCGCGGGAATCCAAGCACGAAGGAAAGTGGTTAGTCTCATTGCGAAGCCCCATAAAACCGCGATGGAAATTCGGCTGTAATTAACCATTTTGAATTTGGTACTAATCAATTTCAATTTCAATCAATAATTTTCATATACTTTTAAAATACTCATTCACTATTCATAAATTCTAAAATCGTTCTATCATGAAAAATTGTGAAGCCCTTTTCGAATTTTACGGACCCCAAACATCAACGGGTCTGAGAATAAGAGAATACAGCCTACTAGGGACCGAGTGAAAGGTGCTTTGACCAATCAGATTGCTCTACGGCTAAGTGCCAATCACGGATTAGTCGGTCAGTGTGCAGTGGGCGGAGCTTCAACGCAGAAGCAAAACAATGCAGGGTGAATCGTCTGCTAGCAGTCGCTCGTTCTGTTTGATGGGATTTGACGCCGTCACATTGCTAAAGCTTGATAAATGCTGAGAGGCACTTTACCTCAAAATTACTTCCATTGTGTAGCGGACTTTTGTTGGAAAGACCGAAGCAATTTGCTAGATCGTTTTTAAAAGGAGATCCCAACTTAGACTCACTAGGGAGAGCGAGAGCCAGACATCAAGTTATTAATCGTTGAGAATTATATCGGTGAAATAAAACTAGGAGTGAGCTATTTGTGATACTAGACTCGGACAATTTTTGCTGCGCTGTGGCATTCCAAAGGTAGCCTAACCTTCGCAGATATCCATCGGAGTTGCGCCCCGTGTGTAGCGAACCAACAGAGGTGGGGACTGGGCCAAGAGAAAAAAAAAGGGATTTACTTGATCTGTGATACGCACCACATGTTGTGTCAATATTCCTTGATTACACTGGAGAATCTTTGGCGACAAGATTATTTCGAAAAGTGCAAGAGCAAATGTTGTCTTCCCTTGCTCTTGTTCTCTTTTCCCCACTAATAACATTATCACACACTTTCTTTCAATACCCACACCGAACGCACACACACGGGTATGTTTACGCTCCGGTGATGAGGACTGAAGTGGAGGATTATTAATAAAGCATGGCAGGTCCTTTTTTACGTGTTCTCGATGGATTAATGATAACTTCTGGTCGCTAAAAGCTAACACAACTTTATCGCTTATCTTTCACTCTGTTGATACTTGAGTTTGTGGATGTGTTTTGGGCACAAAAGCGTTTTCGATCGAGGATTTTTTTTCCTAGCAAGGATCAAAGGTCTACACGTGTGACTATTGTAGCTCTCTTACCCCTGGCTTATTTTAAACTCTTGGGCAGCATTGGAGGAACATCTGTGTCGAACAGCTCCCCTCATCCTGCTATAATCGGAACATAAACCGTGTGATTAGAACCGTAAATTGATTTTGCCGTGTGCTTTACCTCGATCTAGGCAAGTTTATGCTGTGGATCCGACACAGGCGTGAAATATACGATTTGAGAGCCCCAAAGCTCAGGGGAAAGACCCCGGTGATTATCAGGGGATTGTGAGCGAGAGCCTAGCCTCACTCGTCGCCGGACCAGCCGGCTAGGTGCCCAGAAGGATTACCGTTGGAATATAGTGTTTTTGTGTACGGAGTTCACCCCCATCTCCTCTTGTCACCTGTCTCGATACAGGCTTCAAATCCAGTCGCAATGTGGAGCTAATTACGTGAGGTAGCCTTGGTAAGCCGCTCCCTATAGCCGCAGCTGTAACCATAAGAAAACACCGAATAAGAAGAAAAAAGAGGGGGCGATTTCAGCTTCAGGGTGTAACATCTCACTCTTCGATCATCTACCTCTCACACGAGAACACACGGCTGGGATTTTTAGCTTTCTCTCTTGTTTCTTTTTGCTGGCAATGACATAGCAATGAATTGAATGCATGCGTCAAAACGTCTCATCTCATCGTGATTTTATCTACATCAAATATGATCTAATATCTAAGACGGCATGCGTAATGCGTTAACGAATATAATTGAGCCATCTCATTGATTTCGTTTACAATTTCGATACACTGACAGATTGAGCCTGAATTTGGAAACTTATTGGAAAATAAACATATTTGTTTCATCATGAGTGGAAAGGAGATAAAAGACATGCATGGTGGATGGAGAAATTGGTTTGGAGAGCACAAACATTGCACCAGTCGGCATCCGAAATGTTGGAGGACGGATCATAAATGCGGTTTATTTCACACGTGTTTTTTGTTGACGATGGTGGTGATGACCGTGCTTCCAATCGGTGGTTTAACCCAACCGATCCCAGATGTAGACTTTGATGAGTTTGATCCACAGACAGCTCAATGTGAACCCATCACTATCAAACTCTGCCGCGGAGTGGGTTACAACATGACGCGAATGCCCAACCTCGTGGGGCACGAACTCCAGCAAGATGCTGAGCTTCAGCTACAGACATTCACCCCACTCATTCAGTACGGGTGTTCTCCGTACCTGCGGTTCTTTCTTTGCTCCGTATACG
Organism: Temnopleurus reevesii; assembly: GCA_036244855.1. NCBI lineage: Eukaryota > Metazoa > Echinodermata > Echinoidea > Temnopleuroida > Temnopleuridae > Temnopleurus > Temnopleurus reevesii. Next base: position 45,988 of record BQKZ01005389.1, on the reverse strand, counting down.
CTCCGTACTGCACGGATAAAATCGACGTTCCCATCAGCGTCTGTCGGCCGTTGTGCGAACGCGTCCGAGCGAGTTGTAACCCCGTTCTGAGCAAGTTCGGCTTCAAGTGGGCCGAGGCTTTGAATTGTTCGCAGTTTCTTGAGAGAAGCGATGGGAATGATATCTGCATGGGGCCGCCGCCAGGAGAAGGTGATACGAACGGTATCAGCAACGGCGACGACGAAGAGATGACGGCGATCGCGCCGATTGAGCAAGGTGAACCCGATTGCCAGCATCATCGCGAGCCGCAGAAATGGCATTATGTGAAACGTTACGAGAAATGCGCTTTGCTTTGCGACGCTGACTTCCTCTTCAGCCAGAGCGAGAAACGTTTTACCGAGATATGGATGGCCATCTGGGCTGGATTATGTTTTTTGACCACTGCGATGACCGTACTGACCTTCGCAATCGATACGTTCCGTTTCCGGTACCCTGAACGTCCCATTATCTTCCTATCAATATGCTATAACGTGTTCAGCATCGCGTACATTGTCCGGTTGATCGCCGGACGTTCTATCATGGCGTGTGATGACGATGGCATCGCGGAGTTCTTGATCCAGGAAGGTTTGGAGAACACAGGCTGCGCCGTGACCTTCCTAATCCTCTACTTCTTCGGGATGGCCAGCTCAATCTGGTGGGTGATATTAGCTTTCACGTGGTTCCTCGCCGCAGGACTCAAGTGGGGACATGAAGCGATCCAGATGAATAGCAGCTACTTCCACGTGGCCGCTTGGGGAATACCCTTCGTCAAGACCGTCATCATCCTCGTCATGCGAGTCGTCGACGCTGACGAACTCACCGGCATGTGTTTCGTCGGGAACTCGAGCCTGGAAGCGCTCACGGGTTTCGTCATCGCACCGTTGTTCACCTACCTCGCCGTCGGCACGCTCTTCCTTCTCGGCGGGTTCATCTCGCTCTTCAAGATCCGCTCCGTCATGAAAAACGACGGAACTAAAACAGACAAGTTAGAGCGCCTCATGGTCAAAATAGGACTCTTTTCGGTGCTTTACACCGTTCCAGCGACGATCGTCGTCGCTTGTTTCTTCTATGAACATTCAAATAGGATTGTATGGATGGATGGTGAGGCTTCACCAAACATTGAGGTGTTTATGCTTAAAATTTTCATGTCGCTCGTGGTAGGGATCACGAGCGGAATGTGGATTATGTCGGCGAAAACTATGCGATCATGGAGGAGATTCTTAGAAAGAATGGCTCCTGCTCTCTTGTGTTGCGCGCCGTTGGGTGACGAAAAGAACGGTCGAAGGGACGGTGGTGAAACGGCGGTATGATAGCCCGGATTATGACCGCGTATATTTTGGAGATTATGAACAAAGTTTAAAACAAATGTATTTCAAGAGTTTCTGGATGATTTACACATTTGTATGAGGAGTGTAGATCGTCATATGAAAGTAATAATTGTAAAGTGTTAATTGTGCATGGATGCCCATATAATAATTGTTATACGCATCCCATTTATAAGCGTATTGTGCCATTTTAAATATGTTTTATGCAACTCCAAAGACGTCTTTAAAGTAACCTATAGCACAAACGTAGTCCTATTTCTTGGCATCTCCTTGACACTATGATGAAAAAGAACTTGTATGTTACTATGTTATGCCTTGTGTGAATTGATCCTGTGTTGATATGAATGTCATCATAGAATTTTCCATGCCAATTTCATTCTGTTCTCACGCGATTTAATATTCAATCATTTGATTTCGCAGAAATCACGATCACACCCTGTTATGCATTCTGCGCAAAATTAAATTATCAAAACTGTTATGAATATTATTGACTGGGAAAACCTTTACTATTAGGTTGTTTTATTTATATTAGTCCCTACCGTGCTTCCATTTGAACACATGATGAAATAGTTTTACCTATAAAAAAAATATTATGCTCGTCGCTTTTATCAATATGAGATGCAATCTTGACAAAGCCAAGTAGGATTTTAAAGACCAAAACAAATTATTATAATCGAATAAGCTAGTATGGGGCTTTTATTTAGCAAATCAGTAATAATTTGTTTTTATTGTTTCAACTGAACTTACCTTCCAAAAGGTAGAACGGCGATATTCTTTTTATCTGTTCTTACAATGAGACTTTATTTATATTTTACTCTAAAATCAACATACAAATCAGGTAATTTTACCTTTTTTTTTATTATGAGAGGGATGTTACATTAAGTTCTTTTTATTGTATGATCGTTTTTATCACGGAACAGAACTTACTCTATAAGATATTCTGGAAGTAAAAGGTGTGTTCCCCCATTTAATACAGTTTGTACGGTGTGTGTTGATAGTACAGTCTAAATGGGATTTACGTAATCATTTTGAGTATTGAACGATTTCGTCTTCCTTTATGTTTATTTATGTCGCTGTTTCCGTAATTTGTGAATGAATGACAAAATTTAAATGTAATACCCCCTCCATGATTTGTCAATGCACAAACAGACACACTTTGCATAAAATCATCGATTGACATTGTTTTCCTTGTTATATATACGCTCGCATTTGATAAGTTGTAAATGTTAATCTGTCGTTATGGGTACGCAGATTAACGTATTGTGGTCGTATTCCTAACGAATGGAGAACGTATGAAAAAGATAGCTATCAACCAAGTTGTTGTCACACAAAGTCGTGATAACTACACCTTTAGGGGAAAAAACAGTTACGGATTATTTCATAAATTTATGAATTCAGGCTTTAAGTGAAAAATATTCACTCTTTCTGTGATCCCGTTCTTTCAGGCTTGCTGAATAGGAAAATCGGTCTTTGAAATTTAGTTTTATGATCACCATACGAAAATGTTTGTAACCAGTTCGGCATGTTGATAATTTGAATGAAAATAATGCAACTTCTTTCAAATCGGACTTAAAAAGTACTTCAAAGAAATGCCAATCTAATAAAAGTGAGGGTTGGAATTTGTTCATCTGATGGAAGTATTTTGTAGTAGAATTTTGTGGATGGGACACCTATATGACCTTGCGAAAGACGTGATGTGTTTTTATCGTCCGATAAAAAAAGAGAAAAAAATAGGGTATTCCATTGAGGGATGGTGATTGTTCTCTTAAAGTGAAAGGAAATTAAAGCGATTTTACGAGTCGCGAATTGGTGCTATTTTGACGATGAAACGCTTTTAGAAAGTTTCCTTTAGGGAGATCCGATGACGAAAACACTGAGAGAAAGGCGGCTGTTTTGCTAGTCTCTGTGCATAGACCTGTATCAGTCTGAAGAATTTGAAGTACAGTGGAAATCCAATATAATGAGGTGCTTGAAATCATCTGTAATGTCTTGTTTATAGCAGGGCTAAAACAACAATATGGGGAGTTGGAGTTTCGTACGCTGCAAAAAAAAAGTCATCCCAATCAACTGTTGGGTATTTTTTCTTCATTTGTTATGAAAAATTTGCCTAAAGATTGGGCTATTTTTCAAGTGTACCAACTGTTGGGCATTTTATTGCTCAATTGTCGGGGGACTTGAAAATGTATTCATTGTGGAGCCTAAATCTAGAACTACATAAATCTTTGCCTAATATAAACTTTTTGCAGTGTACAGACCATTACACTGCCATTATACATCTTGATAGCAGAGCTCATGTTATATCGGGAGGGCGTTTTATGATGACAAGCAGTCAGTCTCCAACATGTACCATCGCACCAGTCAGAGGTGGTGCGTTCATCGACATGTAGCCAAAATCAAGTAATTATAGGATTTAGTCCGCGTTGACTAAAAATAGTCGCTGTGACAAACTTGATGAAACACCCTCCAGATTTCTCTATAACAAATTTCCACTATACATTTTGTATATGAGTACACTGTAGTAGTTGTATGAAACACATGCACAGTTCGATTTATTATGTATTTTCGGAAAGACAAAACTGAGTGGAACTCATTTTCAATGTCATTGCTTGACGTTATACACGAAAACAGAAATGTTATTTTCGCCTTTTTTCATGACAAAGCATTATTGAATCGTAACATATTTTTTCTTTCCCATAAAAAAAAATCTTTTCTGCTTAACAGTTTGACATGAAAGTAATGAATTTGATATTTACAATGGAGGTATCGTCCGTTAATTCACTATTTCATTTGAAATTCAAATATTGAAAATAGAATTTTGACTCCAAAGTCGATCAATATTTCAATTTAAAATCAGAAAAATGGCTCATTTTTCAATTTCCGTTTCTAAATATGCAAAATTAAAAATCAAGAAAATGAAATATTGAAAAACGAACT
>BQKZ01005389.1:0-13119 GCA_036244855.1 Temnopleurus reevesii | reverse complement strand
TGAAAATTTAATCGACTTTGGTGTTAAAAGTGTAAACTTGAGCCAACTTTACCAAATGTTTGTAGGTCGAATCTGGTGCAAAAATCATCGCCGACGCACTACCGCACGCTTCCATAGGATTGTACACAAATTGAATACATCGCGCGCACCTGGTCGCTATTCTCCGGGTTTGCCCTAAGTTCATATGCATGCAAATTGCAATTTTGCTAGTGTTTTGGGTATAATTATAAACGAGAAATTCAACTTTTTACTAACCACAGTTGTTGATTTGTTCATAATTTTCAACCGAAGCAGGTGCAGGTTAAGTAGAGCTTAAATAGGTTAGTAAGATTTACTGTAGAGTGATTTAAAAAATAAATAATCAGATAAAATGATTTAGACAATGTTGAATCACTACTGTTTGATTGAATGCAGTTTCTTTGTAAGGGTAAGTGATACATGAATGTAAAATTAGAGAATGCGTTCAAGTGTATGTGTCGCATTTCTCGTGTAAGTGACCCTTGGCTTTATCATTGAAATTCATCATCACCATTTTCAACATCATCTTCATCGTCCATCATCATCATCCATCACCACCACCATCAACATCATCGTCATTGCAATCATCATCCTCCATCATCACCACCATTATGGACATCACCACCATTATGGACATCATCATCATTACCAGGCTTTCGCATTCACAACGCGGACGTTATCGAGGCTGTTAGAACAATAGAAGAACGTTCATGGCTGGCTTATTCTATTCAGTTAACGGCCCGATAACGTTCGCGTTGTGAATGCGAAAGCCCAATAATGTCGCTAACGTCACCATCATCATCATCATCATCATCATTTTCATCATCACCATCATCATCATTTTCATCATCACCATCATCATCATTTTCATCATCATCATCATCANTCTAACCCCTAAGAGGTAGTTAAAGCTTTGTGATGATCAAAGCTGACATTTGAAATGGGCGGAAGGGGTCCCAATGAGACAGGCCAGGGGACCAGACTTCTTTGCTAATTTCCAAAATGTTCGCTCATTCCCCTTCATTTTCTAAAAACACAACACGGGACTGTATTTTAACCCAAATACGGAAATAGCCATACGTAAACCACATTTTTTTACCGGGGAGAATATATTTTCTGGAGCAAGGGTGGTATTGCTGTCACGCACACAACCAATGGACACACAATCAGAAGAATAAAAACATACTTTAAAAAAGATTATGATTCTTTTAGAATAAGGATAATTTAGGTAAATTTGGAAATATATTCATTTGTTAACATATTTCAAACAATTATTCGCTGCACATGATATTCCCATCTCATGGTCACATTAATGATGATGATTCTGATGATGCTGATGATGATGATGCTGATGATGATGATGATGACATGATGATGATGATGATGATGATGATGATGATGATGATGATGATAATTAAGAGGATGTGAACAGGCGGATGATGATGATGATGATGATGATGATTATGATAATAATAAAGTTTTGCATGGTTAAAATGTCATGTTATCACAAGTCCACTTACATATTATGTTTTAATCTATCCATTTAGGACCTATTCGTTAATTAGTTCAAACATAATTTGTTTGATATAACACAATGTGTATGAAAAACAAATGTAATCAGAACAAAATGTTGGCTGTACATGTCAATGACGTTCAAATGAATAAATTCCAAATTCCAAATTCCAATCAGAACAAAATGTTGGCTGTACATGTCAATGACGTTCAAATGAATAAATTCCAAATTCCATATCTGTACAGGACGATAATATTAATTATTATTTTAAAACTTTTTTTCATCATGGTCCGAATACATAAAACATCTATATCATTGCTAAATATACATTGTGATGATTTATATTTTGTTATTAAATTATTCATATTATCCACTCATTATTTGTGCCCAAAACGACTTAGCTGCGTGTAGATAAAGGTTTCTCATAAAGTATATATACGAAGCCATCGAAAGAACAAACTATCTTATTTTTGCGGGATTCAAATTCCAGTCCATTGCGATCAGGATGCGATTACATTTAAAACGTCTGTATAGCACTTGTGCATCATTAATAAACCTTATCAAACTGAAAATGCGCTGGTTAAATTGATTTGTGTCCAATGCTGGTCGTTAATATCCCATCGAGGCCTAGGGAGAAATTGAGTTCTTTAAGCCTCGGTCACATAGGGCCCCGGAAGCAACACGATTCAACACGACTCTTTGTTATGAGGCAGTTAACTGTGAATTAACAAAGAGTCGTGATGAATCGTGTTACTTCCGGGCCTCTATGTGACCGGGGCTTTATATGGGCATTCGTCGAGCGGTTAATCGGCTGTTTATGGAAGTTATAATGTGCTTAATGATATGGGTTGCCTTCACGTATAATATGATACAGCAGCATTGCATTGAAGAACACCCCCTCCTTCTTATGTAGTCACTCCCTTTCAAATATGTGACATCCCCTCATTACACGAGCATAAATCGACGCATCCAAGACGGTTTAACTCAATTAAAAGAAAGGTTCTTCTATGAATACCCGTACGTCTTAAAAATGTTCGGATCGCTGAAATAATGAGAAAACATTCAACTATTAAAACCGATTAAAGATAACTGTATCACGATTAAATACATATCTCGTTCAGATTAATTAGGCTATTAATAGTTCATGATTCTTGATCCATTTGGATTAACCTTTAAATCTGAACTCGGGGTAAGATTTAATATTAATAAAATACTTGGATTAAAAACTTATCTTGATCAGGATTAAAGATATTAAAAAAAAATCATTCTTACTTATTTCAACATTTTTTTATTTAATTCGTAGATTATTCGTCATCCAAGACAATGAAACTAATAGGTTGCTTTTTAATCGCTTGAATTTCCGAGTGTATAGATTCTGATTTCAGCATCAATGCAAATGAGTGTCAATTTTAACGAAGACAAATTTCATCGTCGATCAAACGATTGGCAACAGAACGGTAATTCATTTCAGACTCTGAAGCAAGACTCGCCCAGTCTGTTCGTCATCAATTGCAAGTTAGGCACAATTGATTATAATCGAAATATTCAATCAAAGAGTTTTGCATGATAAATGATAATTTCTAATTACAGACATATACTCGGTGCCTATGATGGTAAATACTTATACTTTGAAGATATCATAATGCCTAATTCATGAGATGTCAAAAATCTGATTTGATTTTGGAATGAAATTGGTTCACTTTGACAAAATATGATATGCTATGTATTCATCATCCTCATTTCGTTTTTCAACATAAGATACAATCATAAATTTATTTAATTACCGAAATTTGATTTGTTACCCAAAAGAACGACAGCAATTTTTTGTTAATGTATGCAAATGTTAACTGCGTCTCCATCATTGAAATTCCTATTCATCTGCCGGGGCATGATGGCGCCAAGCCTAGTAAAATTACTGTAAATGGCTAAAGAGTTCAAGTTAATGTTTTGAAAAATGAGAAAACTCCACTCAACAGAGAGAGGAAACGAAAGAAAGATATAAGTATTGCATATTTATGATTATAGCCAACGTATGCCCAGCGTATGACTACGTATATAGAGTGAATACACTTGACCAAGGAATTATCATTAGTGACTTGACTGACGCGGAATCAGCCAAGCGTCTCCCTGCTTATTTCCGCGCCTGTATGGAGCGTGTTTCAAAGTGCACTTTGTAAACGTTGGTGATAAACAAAACATTTTGACTCAAGCCTTTAGCCAAGAGAGACAATGCTCATCGCAGCAGATATATATTAAATGAGCAGCAGAAGATTGAAGAATAATGATGCTGTTTAATTATTATGCAACAAAGGAAACACTATACTGCATCAACATATGAATAAATTATGAATGTCGCACATGCATGACATGAAAGGAAATATGATGAAAACGAACAAATCTAAAGGCCAAATACGCACAAATACTCATACGAGGGAGACATTAGGACAATGCAGAATTCGTTCGGCGTATATGCTCGACGTTTGCTCATATTAGCATTAGCCAAGTTGTCTCGCCTGTCTATCTCTACGCGTAGGGGTAGTAACATGAATTGGAATTACGCTGGGCATATGCTCGATTTTTTTTCACGCTGTGTGACTGCATGCGCACTAAGGTGACGATCATCTCATTCTGAAAAATAGAGAGAGTCAAAACGGTCGTGATTCATTCGAAGATGTTACTGAGATAAATCACCCCAGACTCGTTAGACCGATGACTCGTTAGTGATGACCGACATATGATGAGGAAAGAGAAAAAAATCGGGGTTTTAATTGATGGACGGAGCGTTGTGGACGATAGAAAACGGGCGCGCATCTGATGTGCGCATTATTGGTTGCGCATATCAGATGCACATTCGTTATCTACCGTCCACCAATTTCGAAACCCACTAAAAGGAGCGACGATGCCGAGCATTCTCGGGATGCTCGCCCAATGGGAGCATGGCAAAGGTGACGAAATTAACATGTAAACATCGTAAACAACAAGCCTCTCAGTCGCTTCCGTGAAAATGAAGCAATTATTGAATAAGTCAATGGGAGTGACACGTGATATAAATGAATATCAGACGTTTTGATGTAAACATGATAGAAATACGACCGATGGACAGGGGTGACGAAATCAAGTGTTAACTGTGGCTTGTAATTAAGAACGGTCACATTTTTGTTCTTAACCCATCTGGACCACACGGTGAAGAAAAAATATGAAGGCTCGTGTCACACATTTGCGTTAAACTTTATAGCATGATGTAGTAACACTAAGAGTATATAAAATTAAATATAGACCGTGCAAATAAATACGGGAAATGCTTAACTGACGTTGAGTTCGTTTGGGTTACGAACGATGTACATACATTAGTCAATCGTATATCCTGCTTCTTTCTGCGCTCGGTGAATATTGAGTTTCTTATACACTATTCCTTTGCTACCATGACCATTGTGTGGCTAGGGAGAAATACGCCATAGCTGCCAGATAATTCCCTGGTGTGACTTGAATTTGTTCGACATGCGTTCGACATCCACACAAATATCGTTAGCCAATCGTATATCCTGCTTATTTCTGCGATTAGTTAGAGCATGATGTTGAATTTCAATTACACTAATTCGTTTGCTATATCACTGTGTGACCAGGGAAAATACGCAATGAATACGACTAACCAACCTTGGATTTATTCGGCTGGCGTTCGACATCCACACAAATAGCGTCAGCCAATCGTATATCTTGCTTAATTATATCTGAGCTCAGTGGGAGTATGTTGAATTTCATACTTATTCGTTGGCTGTCAATCTCTGGTGTGATTCAGCCTGAAACGCATATTTCCACGATTATGAAGGGTTGGACATTGTAATCAAATTCTTAAATATTGATTAAATTTCATACGAGGTTGAATTGTCAATAAAAATTCCTCACCCTCCCAATGAATCCCCCTCCCGTCCCCGCCCCTACCCCCCCAAAAAAACATAAAAGAAGGCTTGTTAAGAGAGATGGGCTGGGCTTAGAAGGGAGAGAGGGAAATAGCAAAAACAAAGGATGACAAGGGAGCAAGGGAGATGGAAGGAATGGCACAGACAAAGAGGTCATCATGGTCATAGGGAGAGGAGTGGGGGCATCACAAATCTTATTCATGATCATGTTCATATAAAGCCACGAATATTGGTCAACAGATGCAATAGAGAACAATTTACAATAAAATATTTAGCTTATCGGATTACCCATTTGACCTAATTATCCTGTTTCTCATGATTATATTTTCAACCAAAAAACGTGACCACACCACGCGAATATTCTATTTACAATGGCATCCATATGGAACCAAAATATGAACTTCACAATGATTTACACAATAACAACTGTCAAGCGCCTTTGTTGAACTATCAAACGTCAAAGGATTTCCCAACCAAATTATGCGATTTCTCCTCCCTCGCATTCATTGCCTATTCTTTCTGGCCCAAATACGGGGTATTGTTGGCAGTATTATAGCAGACATAAATAGTTCTGGATGCGTTTTATTACGATTGTAGCTTATTTTTCACTTCGTTTAGCTCACAAAAGACACACGGGAGATCTGCCGCAGGGTAGCCTAGATATTTGGTGTATTCATGTGGGTCGGAAAAAGCAGAGCTTTGATGCCCCCCGTTCACATCGGTTTTGGGAGCTATATTGCGATTTAGGAGAGAGAATTAATTGATACGTGTGCCAATTAAGGAGGTTTACATCGATAATTAATTTTGATATGGGAACTGATTCGAACTTTGGATGTATCCATTCTTTTTACGGTGAAGCCATAAACCTGATATTGCCCCCAACAGAAAAACAGATAAATACAGTGTTCGAGAAAATGTCATGTGCACTTGAATAGATTGAAATTCTGTGAGTAGTGTTTTTTTTTAATGTTGTTATGATTCATTCCTTCAAAGATTATTACATTTATTTGGGGTAATGGATTTGTAAGAGCACAAAACACATTTCCTTATTAAAGCACCACCTCATAAAAGTGCTCTTAAAACACGATATAAATCATTTCTTCAAAATAAAGTGGGTCATGGTCAATGGAGCCGCACGTCGTGTATTGAGCTGTGCGGACATAACGATCCCAAGCCGTTTCCGATTTGAATAACATTACAAAGGAGCATTGAATTGGCGTTCGACTTAATTTTACAGAAATAGTTTATATCGTGTTTCTTTATTAAGATGCTGAACAGGCATTCAATGACTATAGAAGTAGAGGTACAAGTTTGCGAGTTTAATTTCAATGCATGGCCTTGCATTCATATGCCTATAGCTGTGATGGTAAAATTCATTGATTTATGGGTAGTGCAGATGCGGGGGTGAGCACCATTAACTCAATATTCGTTTATAAATCCATGATTACCTGGACTAGCGATTCGGGTAGGTATATTCGTTCCCCAACTCGACTAATATATGGTCGGTAATCCACTAAAGTTTTGAAAGGGGAATTCATAACAAAAATCTAGTGAATATTTTCGTATTTGAAAATAATAATATTTAGGGGATCCATCTCGGTCTATATATCGATAAAGACCTCCATACTGAACGCATGAGAACTTTTGGTGTTTAATCAATTTTATGTATACGATGGAAGTTGCTAATTTGTAGTTTGAGCACTCAATGTCCTCTGTTTTCAGCACTATCATTGACTATATTCATTTGAGTACCATGGTTCCGATGGATTGATGTGAAATGGGTTATATTGATATCATGTGAAAAGGACTCGCACTATGATACAGAAGTTTGATTACACGAAGGAATATGTCACATGAGAATAGTCACGCGGATTGATTAAAAATTCGTTCTGATTTTGTCAAGAAAGAAGTCACATAATTTTTCATCTACGGTATCCTTCTTCCATGTCTTCTAACCCAACATAGCCATGCTAGAAGATTATACGGCAAACGGCAAATGACTGGTAGGACATTGCGAGACAACGTGATTATTTGCATGATTTCAATTTCACTGAAATAAATTGTAATGATTTCATTCGTCGTTTATACGACGTAATTTCTTTTGGAGCATCAACGGTACATATAGATAAAATATCATGAGCATATATGATTTGGATATTCTTTAGACATTTAGATCGAAATAGGATGAGTTAAAAAAGGAAAAGAAAATGTTCACTAAGGGCGTTTCATTCATCTGTTTTCGGGCGCCACATTTTTTCTTCTTCTGATTTCTCAGGAAATGAGTTCTCGATTCGCACAGGAGTTAGACCCTGAGCCCGGATATTCTCAGAGATATTTACATTTTTATCTCATTTGGAGAATGTTGCTCCATGTAGATCATTTCCCTCAACTGCTCAATATACATGTACGTGTATAGTCCTATTTCCCAAACTCGTTCACAATACTTTCATTCTCCTCACAAAATATACCTCGAGCCCGGCCTATTCTCAGCATTAACTTCATCCTCCTCTTCTTCATCGGTTTTCTCCTTCTTCTTCTTCTTCTTCCTCCTCATCTCCTCCTCCTCCTAGTCATCATCCTCACCTTCCTCACCCCTCTTTCTTCTTATCCTTCTTCTTCTCCTTTGTCTTTCCTTCCCCTCCTCCTCCTTCTTCTTCCTCTTCTTCTTCTTGTTCCTCTCCTCCTCTCCTCTTCCTCTTATTCCTGCCTATCCATTGCATTCAGTCCCGCACATTGAACATCCACCTCTCTCCCATCCGCCTCTCCCTACACGCTAAAAGTTAGGGTGTAATTTTGCACCTTTAGGGATACAGCCCAGGACCTGCTTTAGGATGAGATGGAGATCCCCGCCCTTAATTTGCACATCTCCACCCAAGGGTACTGCTATTGAAATAATGGCTGCACTCCGATATACGTGAATTGCAACATAAGTGTTTGTGTACATTGATATCAGAGATTGTCTTTGGCACCTAATATCATGGAACGGAAAATTATTTATAAACAAAGCTATATAACATACCCTGTCAACATATTTGATGATCATGTTGTTGCATTTCCCAAAGGTTGTATAATGATAGGCTGTGTAGTGAATGTTCAGAGTGTGCCGAAGTGTACGTGGGCGTACCGCCAGAGGGGAGACGAGCCCTGCACCCCAATCTTAAATATATCGAAAATGAAAACAGTTTGAGGGGTAGATGAGCAGGTGCACATGGTAAACACGATTATGCTTTCGGGAGTCTTGCATACGGAGATATTCTACAAACTCATCCTCAGCTCAAAATCCGCAATAAATCTTGTAGGGCTATCCGCAATGGATAAATTCTGGACTGGGATACAGAGAGTGGGGTGGAGCTAGAAAGAGAGTCAATTATTCTATAATTTGCCTCAATATTGACATTTCATACATTATGTACATCATGAGTTTCTTTTTGTTGTTGAAATAAATAGATGTCATTTTAAATTGAATTGAAAAACAAAACAAAACATTGTCAGGGTTTCATGGTTGTCTATATAGGGAACAGTGGTTACGTCACAAAGTAATGGGCGGCCGATTCGGCCTCCTGGATCTGCCTGTGGATTCTTATTCTCAGAGATTTATAAAATCTAATTTAAAAAAACACAACTAAACAAAACCCAAAGCAAAGCAGAACAAATTTGCCAATTTCATAACGATAAAGATCTTTGTGGAAAACCAATGAATTAGAAAGATCCAATTTCTCAAACGCCCTCATTTGACGTTGTCTGGAAAGGTTCATCAGTTCAAAATGGCAGCGTCCAGTAAACTCTGGAACGTAGCAACATGCTATGAACTTGGGCATTGTTGGGCTCCTTCTTGTTCAGCAGCTACTCTATCTGTTGCCAATGCATCCCTGAAATATTCTTTCAAACTCTATACCGCATTCTACATCGTGAGTATAATGATTTTGATTGAAATATGCGAATTAATCGGTTTGTTTACCTTCTGGGGGCGGATACTTGTTGGGCTCATTGATGTGCGCCGGAACACTCATCGTGCTGTCCCCCGATGCTCTGGGAGGGATTGCTGCGCGTGATACCCCCGCGCCGCGCAACGACGCTCGCTCAATAACNGTACCTTACAAAACAAAAAGTTCTCTCTGAATCTACCCAAATGTTTGTCATTGCTTCCTTGATATTATTTTAGTTTCGGGAAAAGATTTCAAAAGTGACTGTTGTCAAAACAGTCGGATATATTTGACATCATCACAAAAGTCTTTGTTCTCAACTAAATAGAATCAACATCCATTCTGTATCCTTCATTTGAGGCTCAGTCACATTTCGACGTTTTTCATCTAACGCCTTGCTTATGTTTTAATGACCAACCTTCGTAGACGTACGCAAAAATGACGCTTTGTGATGTAGCCTGAAGATGTTTGACTAACGCTTTTGGATTGCGTTCGACGCAAGCGTATATGTGAACATAAACCAAGTGTCTCCCTTGTGTATTTTTGTGCTAAGTAAGCGTCGTTTGATTAAAATAAGATGTGACTGCAGCCTTTAGTTTGAATAAGATGACGGGAATATCCACTCCAGCATACATTCTGACAGACTACATGACTTTGTATACGGTAATAACAACATATTATCACTTCTGTTCCGCTCATGTTTGGGTCCATTGCATGTTTGACTAAACATGCTGGGGTCGAACGCCTCCGAGTTGCTTTCAACGCACTCATTTGTCTGCCAAGCCTTTCCCCTGTGTATTTTCGTGCTAATGGATCGTCGTTTAACATACACAAATGTATGACAGAGCTTAAAGTTTGAATAAGATGACGAGAATACTAATCCACTCCAGCATAGAGTCTGACAGTCTACATGTATACAGTAATAACAATATATTATCACTTCTGTCCCGCTCATGTTTACATCGAGTCCATCGCATTCTCGGTGTCGACTCGAAATTCGTCCCTGCTTCGCATCTCTGGCATATATGTCTGGCATGGAAAGTCCCTGGAGAAAATGGAACCCGCAGAAAAAAAGATAAAAATCCTTGAAAAAAACCTTACTCTTACTGTTCGATTTGGACCATCAAATTTGTTGGCGGACTAACCTAACTTAGTCCAGCGTGATTGACCAGCATTTTGTTAGTCCAGTGACCATGGCGACTAAGCTTGATATTAGCTTGACCAGAATTTTGTTATTCCAGCGACTAAAATTAACATTAGATTGACTAGCTATTTGTTAGTCCAGTGACTAAGTTTAATGTTAGTTTGACCAGCCTTTGGTTATTCAAACAACTACGTTTAATGTTAGATTGACTAGCATTTAGTTAGTCCAACGACAAAGTTTAATATTAGTTTGCCCAGTATTCTGTAAGTCCAGCGACTAGCTTTATGTTAGCTTGTTAGTCTAATGACCAAGTTTAATATTCAATTGACCAGTATTTTGTTAGTCCAGCGACTAAGTTTGATATTGGATTGACTAGCATTTTGTTAGTCCAGTGACTAAGTTTTAAATTAGATTGACTAGCATTTTGTTAGCCCGACGACTACGTTTAATATTAGATTGACTAGCATTTTCTTAGTCCAGTGACGAAGTCTAATATTAGCTTGACCAGCATTTTGTTAGTACAGCGACTAAGTTTAATGTTAGATTGACCAGGATTTTGTTAGTCAAGCGGCTAGATTTAATGCTAGCTTGACTATCAGTTTGTTAGTCAATCGACTAGCTGTATGTCAGGTTGACAAACCTTTTGTAATTAGTCCACGGACCAGGTTGATGTTCTGGACATGCTGGACGAACATAAAGCTAGTCGCTGAACTTACAAAATTGTGGTCAATGACACCGGATTGATTATCACCATGATCCCTCGACTAACAAAATCCTGGTAAATCCTGCTTGACTAATATTTAGTCAGCCTTGCTAGTCTAGCAAACTAATTCTGACTGGGGACAGTCCAATCTTCATTATTGCAAAGTGTAGATTAACTATCGGCTCTGCAAAACGTCGGTGTTAAATTAAATGGTGCTGTCCTACATGGATACCTCGATGGTGTTGAATAGCACCGTGAATGCTAAATTTACATTTTCCCGACATCCATATCGGACAACAAAGTTGAATTTAGCAACAATTTTTTCCAGTCTGTAAGATAGATATCTATTGCAATGTGATCTACTATTTGCTCAAAAATGAATCACGAAACTTAGACAAGAAAATGCGGACCACATTTTCCAGGACGCCATCTTTTCCCGGCTATTGAGTTTGAGTGTGGGGCGTTATCTCTGCTTTACGTCTCAGCGATGATGAAGTTTGTTTGACTTAGAGGTTCTTGTTGATTTATCATGCACTAGATTCAAGGTTCGTGTCTCCCATCTATCATGAAACAAGCCATTATCACACCTCATATTATATATAGCCCCAAATACATGAAATATATAGGCCTTTAGGTATATACACTGTAGTTCGAAAAAGATATTGAAATGGAAAAATTAATAAATCAAATCAAATCAAATCGAAAATGATCAGGTTTCATGTTATTCTGAAGTAAGATCTGGTTTAGTCGAAAGTTGATGTATGAAATTTTTTTTAAATCCAAAATGATGATCAGATGATGGTATACCCATTCTTTACCGTGAAAAGAGATGACACGTTTCATATTTTATGGAATGATTCTATATTATACAAAACTACTCGGTAACAAAAATTAGCGTCAAGAATTTGAGGAACTAAACAAAGGACAATGAGAAAATGGAAAAGCTTAGTGTGAACTATTCTTTCAAAAATAATTTTTATAACAGAGTAAATGGAAAAGGAGCATAAATTGATGATACATCCGGAGTTTTATGCTCGATTTATTTATGTGTCATTGTTATAGGGCCTACTTTCACAGTGGTGGTGGCTCACTTACGAATAACTTCTTGGATCGTAATAAAAAAAATTACAGGAATAAATGACATTCTGCCAAACTTAAATTCTGGAAAAGCCGCTGGAAAAGCCGCTGTCAAAATATTCCAGACAATATTGTGCTGTCAATGGATGGAGAAAATACATTGGTCAAATTGTGAAAAATTGAGCAAAATCGGACGGTCCATTAAAAAACTATGATTCTTTTTTTAAATTTTGATTTACACCGTTCATTGGCTCCTTGCGTTGGCAAACTGCAAGCACAAAATGGCTGCCAACATGGAGAACTCTCTATTCATTTTGTACACATAATTTTCCTTCTATTTGGAGGAAAGTAGGCAAAATTTTACTTCATAATAATGGACCCATTAATTTTGCATACATTTGGGAATGAACTCTTTTTATTCCCTTTCTTCAGTCCTTTAAATAGAAGAAAGTGTGAAATTCTGTGTACAAAGAGAATGGAGAGTTCTCCATGTTGGCATCCATTTTGTGCCTGTAGGTCACCAACTCCAGTAGCCCATGAGGGGTGTAAATCAAAACTTTGAAAATTCATAACTTTGCATTAACGGACCGTCCGATTTTGCTCGAAATTTCACAGTTTGATCATCATAGCTCTCTTCATGGACTGACAGCTAGGACATTAATGTATAGGTGACGTTCCCCTTAAAATTAAAGAAAGCTCGTAGTTAAAAAACGTCAGTTGAGTTTCTTTCGTTACGTGACAAGATCTAACGTCACGTAAAATCACGATAAAACACTTTCTGTTCGGCGCTGAATGTTGCTGTATATCATTCGTCACTCAATGTT
>BQKZ01005388.1:0-42201 GCA_036244855.1 Temnopleurus reevesii | reverse complement strand
TCTATATTCTTGTAAACAAACCAGTTAACTAGAGCAATGTGGTTTGAAACGAGGAAGGAATTCACGCCCATATCCCACCACAGGATCCGCAAGAAGTGACAAGAAAGGCCAAACACCCCCCTTCATCCGAGCCCCCTTCTTTTTAATTTGATCCTTGGCTCATCTCAATCAATATTCCATTTGTTATGCAAATGAGCTCCTGGCCCCCTTAGCCTACCGCTACCATGAATGGGACGAGACAATACAAGCAAATAAAAAATCATTACGATCAAACAGTTTGGTCGTGGTCCACTCTGTTGAGGCTGGGGTGTTGATGATGAAGAGATGAGAGGGTGATGATATCGGTCCAAATTAATGAAGGCAAAATCTCAAGTATTTCATGCTGTAGAGATGTTTTGGGATGGGAGGATTTTTTCTTGAGAATTAGCATTTAACGGGGTCTAAAGCCATGGCGAAAATCTACTTATGAGGATTTGCGATGAGCAGTCTCAAAGGGCTGCTTGAGGAGGCTTACTGTGGGAGGCGATGGAGCGTAGGTAGCGATCCCTTTTGAAATGGTCGTGCCCTTTCAATTGTAACACTCTCTCCCATCACACAAACGTTGGAAGCCGGACAGCTCCTACTCAGCAATTGTTGATCTTTTTCAAACAAAACGCTGTATTTCAAACCATCTGTGGATTTTTAACACTCTGGATAATATTATGTGAATATATACCATCTCTTGGTTGTAGTGTGAGTATGTCATCTTGCAGTTTGGGATATATCTATTTGTGTAAAAGAGTTGTGGTTTTCTTCAAACATGTGTATCATTTGAGGAGGATGATGAGGAATCTTGTTTGGTGGTCAATCCACTTTGTGACAGTTATGTATGTGGATCAATAGTCTTAAATATCCAAGTTTTGCCAAGAAATGTCCTGAAAATGTCTTAAATAGCCCTCTGATGTCTTTTATTTTCCCTTTTCATCTTCTCACAGGGTTAGAAGTCACTTTGGAGGTGTTATTCAAGATCGCTGCCGAGTTTTTGGACCGTACACGGAAGGATTTCAAATTTAAAAGGACAAAAGGGAATATTGATTGGGGTGTCCAATGGGTACAAGACCTAACGGACAAAAGCCCTCGCATGGGGAAGGAGGCAATATGGCTGATACGGCCAATACAAGCTTCGCCAGCGACTACGGCTGCAACCACGATGACTCTAGGACCCTGGTTCTCCAGGGACAGAACCACGTCATCTCCAACCATGTTGGAGGAGTGGGAAACTATGTTGCTGGCAACCATGTTGCAGGCAACTTCAACCACATCCCTGCAGAATCCATGAAGTCGTACGCTTCCTCAACGACGGAAGTCTCGCTGAAGCACAACGCGACAAAAAGGCGGAGATTGGTCGAGAAGAACGGCCGCTGCAATGTGGATTTTGAGAGCAAGGCGAAGCACTGGAGGTTCCAATTCTTCAAGGACATTTTCACCACGTCTGTCGACATGCCATGGAGGTATAACATCATCATGGTGTGTCTGGGGTTCGTCATCAGTTGGGTGGCGTTCGCCGGGGCATATTACGCCATCGCTTGGGGAAGAGGAGACTTTGATCAGCTGGACAACTCAGAATGGTCCCCTTGCTTCCGCAACTTCTACAACTGGAACTCGGCGCTCCTCTACAGCATCGAGGCGCAGACGACCATCGGGTTCGGGTTCCGCTGCCCGACGGAGAAGTGCCCCGAAGCCATCGTCTTCCTCGTCATCCAGGTCATCCTTGCCAACTTTCTCGAGGCATTCATCATCGGTGCCTTCATTGCCAAATTCTCCCGGCCCAAGATGCGAGCCAGCACCCTCATGTTCAGCAAAAACGCCTGCATCTCCAAGCAGGACGGGCGAATGTGTCTTCTCTTCAGGATAGGGGACCTTCGCCAGAAGAGCCAGATCGTTGAAGGTCACATCAGGTTACAGCTGATCAAACACCACGTCACACAGGAAGGTGCGTGGCTGCCATACCGAATCTTTGATTTGAACATCGGACACGAGTTCGGCCTCGACCGCATCTTCCTGGTGTGGCCACTCACGATATGTCACGTCATCGACAGCAAAAGCCCGCTCTACGAGATATCCAGAGACTCACTTCCAACTTCAGAGTTTGAGGTTGTTGCCATTCTTGAAGGCATTGTGGAGTCCACAGGGACCACCACGCAAGCAAGGACTTCTTTCCTTCCCGACGAAATCATGTGGGGGTACGATTTTGAGAACATCATCTTCGATAACGACGGAATGCATTACATTGACTTTGAGCGTTTCCACTGTCTGACGAAGGTGCCCGCGTTCACGGAAATGAGCGCTAAGGATTATTATGCGGAGATTAGGCGGCAAAATCCGAATGGGGAGGGACCCATCTGGGCGGAGCGGAAGGAGAGTACATGTAGCGCCACCACCAGCACTCCAATCAAGAAGCAGTCATCGTTCAGGAGGTCTAGGCAAATAGAGTTTGAATCAAGGCTGTGACTAGACAGAGGCTCATTGTGAGAGCGGAAAAAAAATTGACATATCAGGTGAGAATTTAAATTATCTCTATCACTATGGTTTTTTTTTACAATTTACTTTAATTTGTACACTTGTGTACCTGTTTTGACAAAGTTGATTTAATTTGAGAGCGCTTGAATTTTGTCCATCCCCGAAGTTCAAATGGAGTTAAAGAAACAGCTTTCCCTTGTGCATAGCTACTAAAACTGGTTGATTTCAAATCTACATGTTTTTGTACTCAGTTTCTCTAAATACGGTGAAACTTATAGAAAGTTTTCATGTTACTGTGAAATATTTTTAATTAAATTCAGTGAAAGCTTCTGGTTGAGAAGCGAACAAAAAATAGCTTTGGCATATTGTGAACTGTTGACTTTGAATGGTCAAATACTACTTGTATTAGTTTTTCTCAAACTATGCTTAGAACTCAGAAAGTTCCTGAAAGTTAAATGCTAACTTTCTCTACTTTAAAATAACTCTTAAATGCGAATGAATATCTTTCAACCAACCTTCAAAAACTCTTTTGTCAATTGCCTATTTCCCCTTCTCACTTTATGTATTGCTCAAGTGTAAGCAAAATTGTCCACAGTTGTGCTAAAAGTAAAAAAAGATTATTTACTTAGATCTTCAATATCAAATAACACTTGTGATAGTTTTCAGTTGATAAAATAGGAACAATTTCAATATCCTAATTTGAAAAAGAAATCCTTGGTTGAAAGTTTTGATGATTCTTTAAAGTCTTCTTGAGACATAAAGATATTTAGATATTTTCATGGAATAAAAATTCAAAGAAACAGCATTTTGATCTGCATTTAAAATCAATTAATAACAAGTAATTCGTGTAGTCACTGGTATATATATGTGACTAGTTATTTATGAAAACAAATGGCTTATTAAAAAAATTTAAATCCTACTATTTTATTTTTTTCTGGCTTCGATAGAGGAAGTTTTGCTCACATAAATTTCCTTCTTTGTTGGAAATTTCTTGTGAACAAATTATTCATGGAATAAAGATTCAAAGAAATAACATTTTGATCCCCATCAAAATAAATAAAAAATGAAAGTGATTACCTTAGTTACAGATGTATATATATGACTAATTATGCAAGAAAACAAATGGCTTGAAAGATCCTACAATTTCCACTTTTTCTGACTTAGATATAGGAAGTTTTGCTCACTTAAATTTCCATTTTTGTTAGACATTTTCCATGAAAAATGTTTTCATGGAAGTAAGATTCAAAGAAACAGCGTTTTGATCTGCATTTAAAATGAATTAAGAATAGAAGTAATTAGCTTAGTCACAGCTGTATATGTGCGACTAATTGACTCCAAGAATATTTGAATGAGGTGAGGTATCTAATAGGGTGTAGAACTAATAGCGTCTGCAATTTAATTAGTAGTCTTTGCAATAGTGAAGATACCTTTTGTAGTCTCTTATTCAAGACACTGTTTGATCATTCACACCAATGTGAAGCTTTTTTAATTGCAGAGAAAATACCAAATAGGAGCTTATTAGTTAATCAGAGATAGCATTTGGTCATTCAGTATGCTCAAATGCCCCCAAAACAACATACTTTTGTTGATTCTTTCTATTCCAAATCCCAACCTGCCTATGATGAATTATCATTTTATTCCTTGTGTATTCATCACAGTCATTAATTGAATATTGTTTCTTTAAAAATTCATTATGTAGGTTCACTGAGACTACATTCATTTTCCATTACTATGTACAGCAGCTATTTAGCTAAAATGGATAAATCTATTTGTCCATACCATATGTCCCAAAAAAATGACAACGGGGATTTCAGGATTAATAACTTTTGAAAATGAATATGAAAATGAATGCGGTTTGGCATGTCAAACATATAACTATTCACCTATATCTGGTGAAAATTTCAGGAGATTTACTTCAGTGGTTACAAAGAAATGAAGCTTTTTGTAGCTGATGTCATAATTCCGTTCTGCACAAGTTTCTTTTATCTTTTATCTTTTAAACCCCAAAGCAGTAACATTTCCTTTTGAGCAATGAGTCGTGGGAAGTTTAAATAACCATTGTGCACGTCTCTATCCTCACAAACTTGTGCAGAACGGAATTATGACATCCGATACAAAAAGCTTCATTTCTTTGTAACCACTCTTAAAGCAAATCTCATGAAATTTTGACCAAATATAGATGAATAGTTATATATTCGACATGCCAAACCGCATCTATTTTCATATTCATTTTCAAAAGTTATCAATCCTGAAAGCCCCGTTGTCATTTTTTGGGGGACATATGGTATACTAAATGTTCAATGTTATTTGTAAATGAGAGTGTTTCAATCTGGTTTAACCAATTTTTATAACTGTCTAAAATTTTATTTAAAAAGAATGATTAGTATTTGACCAAGTGAAATGAAAGAAAAAAATTATTGTATTTTTTCAAATAGTAGTTGTTGTATTTCAAGGAGTGAGTATGGCAAATGTCTCCTCACCTAATCAGTCAAATCTGTCATGTTTAGAATGATGAAACATAAACCTATTAAAAACCAATATGAACTAATATTGGGTAACATATTATTTAGAAAGAATAGTTTTCAGATTATCGTAGAATATTTAGATTTAGACTCCTAAAATCAGCAAATTCCGTACTGAAACGTGTTAAATTTTTTCTTATTCCATTCCAATTTTTAATTGTATAAAACAAATCAAAGACAATACCACAGGTCTCACTAACGAGACTACACCAAGAAAGTGTAATTAGAATTGCTGGTTAACTAAATATAGTGAGTGTGTTCATTTAGAAACCCTGCAAAGATGAATGCTAATTGAACTTGGGTTGTAATTTACAAGCTGATGTATGCCTTTTACAAGTGTACTTTCTATATTTGACTAATTGAATGGCTATTTATAGCTACAAGACAAACACTGGGAGAGGGGACAGAATATTATGAGGGAGAGAGAGAGAGAGAGAGAGAAAGAAAGAGAGAGAGAGAGAAGCGGGATATGGGAAGATGGAAGGAGGTATGAAGAAGAATGATGGGTTTAATCGAGAAGAAGAGAGAAAGGAAGGAGACCGAGAAAGAGAAAGATGAAGAGGGGAGGAGAGAGATAAATGAATAGAAGAGAATGTGAGGGGGGAAAGAAAAAGAGAGATAGAGGGATAATGGAGTAAAGTAGGTAAAGAACCATAGGCAGGTGTAGGAGGAAAGCACAAATAAACTAAAGACTAAATTATATTTTTGTATTCCTTAATAATAATAATAACAAAATCAAGGACAGTATTTTTATTACCTTTTCCACTAAAAATAATTGTCCAAAATGTATAAAGACATTGTCGAATCTGACAAAATGTGCAAAATTTAATATTTTGTTTTAATAGCAAAATTAACGTACACCATCTTAGTTGACTATTATCATCATCAATCCTTTTTAAAAGTAAGAAACAAAGCTTCTTAGCGGGTGTTGCTCAAAATCATCTGCATATCAACTGCAACTTTACAAATTGTAACACGCATTTTCATTCGCGCGCGATATGCGCATTTAACAAGACGCGTATGAAACAATGATTTTGATTGGCGCATTCCGATCACCTGCAACTTGCAATCAATTGCAACTTTTGAGCAACACCCCCTTAGTATTCAAATGTAATGAAAACATTGCATATTGGTCATGTCTTGTTCAAGAAATTTGAATGCGCAAGTCGTTGACTGACATGCATTTGAATCGGATCATTTCAGATCAATAAGACCCATGATTGCAATATAAACATCTTTTGATTGCGTATTTACAATCATTTGTCACAGTCGATGGTCCATTAACATAATTGAAAGTCATGCACATCAATAAATTCAATTTGTTTTGAGTAATTAGTTTACGTTTCCAATCATGCAATGTAAACGCCATTATAGATCGGGTATGGAAAATCCAATACATATACACTGTATGAACATGCATTCTTGTACAACATTTGGTGACTTTAAGTACGGTGTTGAACGCTGGTGTTGGTGTTGCAGGAAAACCAACACCAGCCTCAACACCAAACTTGAAGTCTGTCAGTGTTTGGGGTAGACCTCGCAAGATTCGTTTCTGTATCACTTCTGTAAACTGACCAACGGTGTTGGAGCTCGGACCATTTTAACACCAACACCGAACACCATACTTGAAATCACCCATTCACTTGTGATATAAGGGGATTCACTTGATGTAATACCATCAAATTATCTTGAAATTTGTCTTTGTTAGAAATTTATTTTTAAAAATTTGATGAATTTTCATATCTTTATTTTGTAGTGCAATGTCCGAACAACTATAAATCATTCTTTTTATTTTCGCAATATGCCTCTAAAAATTTAGTAGGAAATGTCTTAGAATTTAGATCATTGAGATGCCCTAATATTATAATCTATGAGCTAGATTTTGACTAATGTTGCAACCATGAATCCATTATCATTTATACTTATAATTAATGGCCATAGACTTGTGCTAATTATCTTTAAAAACATGAAAATAACAAACTGCACAGCCCCATTGAAAAACAGCATGTGCTGAATTGGGTTTTTAACCGTGTTTAAATAAATGTATCAAATCAAATCAAATCAAATCAAACTGGTAATATGCAAATATGTTTACGAATGTGAATTCTCTGAAATCTATGTAAACTAAAATTTGGGCTCTTACAGTACACTTCCATATGTACTGATTAATATAATCGTTATATTTTAATTGACTGTTTCACATGAAAAGAGAAAACAAATTTGAAATCATTTATTTATTTATTAGAATATATTTCAACAGGATAATAACAAGATCAGCAAAAGCTGTTTTACATCAAGGTCCTGATCAAGGCAACAATGAAAAAATAATTGATACAAAATAACATAGAATACGATTTATTATAAGTACAATTAAAATGCCGATAGAAATACAAAATTAAAAGAAACTAGTAGTACAAAGATTGCAAAACACTGCTCATAGAAAATCTTGATGTATGAAAATAAATAGCTTATACAAAAAACATATTCTTTAATGATCGCTTAAATGATGATATGGATGAGATATTTTGAAGTTAGGTTGGGATTAAGTTCCATAATTTGATTGCACTGTACTTAAATGATTGTTTAAATCATTCAATGTTAGGCTTTGGTAAAACAGCATTAAGTGAATTCGCATTTCTCACTAATTGCTATTTGTGAATGTAGAAACGAATCAGAATGTCTACGATGTCAAAACCAACCTTTGCAAAAGGGGAAAAATGTTGATGTAAAATGTTTCCAAGCATGAAATCTAACAATATTACAATCTTTTCTTCTCTCGTATTCACGTGATCAAAAACCCATTAATGAGAAATATCTTCCAATCGCTAAAACCGTACATCAAGGTCATGCTATATCGCGTGCTAATACTGACCTTTATCGAACCAATCGGGCGTGAGAGACAAAAGATATTTTCTCAGACAAGGAAAAACAATTTGTAGGGTGTTTGGTTTATATCGATTATTGGATGCAGAATGGAAGCAAAAATAACGTATGTGTTGCAAAAAAGGAAACATGTGCGAGGTGATTGTCTTGTGCTCATTTTGGTCCACACGCCCACGTATCACTTGTTGAACAGCTTAAAGGGGAGTGTATCCATAATTAGATTCCGGAAGCAATTCAAGATCTATTTGTTAGGGTATTTGAGTTAAAAAATGATAATAATGATAAAACACAACATTTATATCTCACTTAATTCCAAGTGTTTCTAAGCACTTTGTGCATTATTACCCAGCTACAGCAAGGCTACCTTATGGTGCTCACTGCATTCAAGGAATTTCTTCCTACCTCACTTCACCTGGGTGGAGTGCAGCACTTTGCTGATACATTTCTTGCTGAAGGAAACATTTTTTTCCAAATATGTAGAATTTCCATCAGATATACTTTTAATCTCTATTACAATGAAGAAAATTGATGAAATTGTGAATTCTCTAAAGATCAAACAAATTATCTTCATGATTGGGCAATAAGCAAGAAGAAATCTTAGATAACAGTTTTATCAAATTATATCGATTTTGAATAACCAGCATATGAATAAGCATTTGATTTTTGAAGCATATATCAATCTCCCACTATAGGCCTATTCACAAAATTGTTCTCCTACAAAAGCAAAAGAAAGCGCAATCATTCTGCATTCAACCTTGGATTTTTTTTTTGCATATTCAACAGTTTACAGAAATAGATTTTGCAAATATTGTTGATGCTATTGCACTTTCTCAAGGTGTCAAAAATCTTCTAATGGCCTTCGATTAACACATCTTCCCTGCCATCACATTTGCGATCTAATTTCGGCTGTATGATCAATAAAGTATTTTGATATCCTGTTCGCTTTCTATTCTATGCCGTAGCATGGTTTGTACTTGAACGAGGGAAGAATACTTTTTTTATGGGGAAGCACCCTTCCACCCCCTCCCCCCCCCCCCTGAACTGAAAATGGGTAGAATGTGTTAAATAGTTGGAGTGTCAAAATCTTCTAGTGGCCTTTAAACAATAAGTATTCAAATATCTCTTTCACTTTCTATAATCAAGCAATAGTAGTAGAAAGGATTACACTTGAACGAGGTGCGGATATTATTTTTCATGGGGGAGGACACTTCCGCCCCTACCTCCCTACCTGATAATTGTATAGTTCTGCCAACTCAGAGAAGATTTTCATTTTGAACAGACTAAAATGTGCAGAATGTGTTCTATTGGTAATAAGAAAATTTTTCTTCTGGTCTTTAATCAATAAGTATTCTCTTTTGCTTTCAATATTCTGGAGTATAGCAACTTGATCGAATTTGAACAGGGGGGGGGGGGGCACCTTTTTTATGGGGCACTATTCCGTCCCTCCAATTTTCTATTCCTCTTGTCCATTTTTTATGTTTTCCCACATTTAAAAAATAAATGGGGGAAAAGGGTGATTAGCACTCTAAACTTTAAATAGCCCATGTGAGCTTCTGAATATAGCTCTTGTAAAAAGCATGGGCTATTTTTCTAGAGAAAAATGTAAAAAGAGCGCCCTTGTAAATAAAAATAAAATTAGAATAAATTATACGTTCTCGTAGAGTGCCTAACACTAACTTTATCAGTCGTCCCTAAGTGCTCTATAGTGTAGCACAATTACCCTGGCCTCAGCAGTGTAGCTGTAAGAAGCGCGCTGCACTTCAAGGAAAAAATCCTGCTAGGTAGACATTCATCTTACCTGGGACGAGTGCAGCACAACATGGATGAATTTCTTTCTGAAGGAAATTCATGTCAGTGGTAGGATTTGAACCTTCGATCCTCTAGTCAAAAGACGAGAGTCAGAACCAATACACCACAGCACCTCCACTTTCTAGCTTATGTTCCAGTAGTTTTATATCTACTGTAGATCTTTAAAGGGGAACTTCACGCAGACATTGATGCACTCTCAGTGGATGAAGAAAATACAATGATCAAACTGTGAAAATTTGAGCAAAATCCAACAATAAATCCAGACAATATATCAACAAAATTCATTCCGAAATGCATGCAGAATCAAAATGTTCATATCATACTTGAAGAGAAGTACAATTTTGTCTACTTTTCTAGAACAAGAAGAAAATGTGAAATTCTGCGTACAAAGTGAATGGAGAGTTCTCGATATTGGCAGCCATTTTGTGCCTGTACGTTGCCAATTTGAGGAGCCCATATGAGGTGTAAATCAAAACTTTGAAAATTCATAACTTTTGAATGGATTGTTGGATTTTGCTCAAATTTTCACAGATTGACCATTGTATTTTTCTTCATCCACTGAGCACACATCAATGTCTGGGCAAAGTTCCCCTTTAAGATAGCAATGCATTTATATCAGCAACCATAATAGCTTTCGCTGAGGGTGAAGGTTTTATTTTCAAAAGTAAATTGTGTCAAATGGTCTTTCAAAACTTGAAAATAGCAACCTACTATTTTGTAAATAGCTCTGAAATTCTGCAAACTTATTCAAATCTATGAATGCTCTTGGCTATTATTGGGAAGCATAAGCTCAATCATGATACAATGTAATTTATGTTTGATGCAATAATTCAGACCCAGCCTGTAAGGCACGTTGTATTTTCTATAGTGCACAGAAGATCGCAGACTAGCCTCATATGCACGCATACGTCTATTATCCTTGCACCCTTTCTGCGTGCTTGAATTGGGTCGTCACAGCTCTGTGGGCATGCATAGAGAGAGCACGGATGCATCCCTTTATGCAAAATTCCTGCAAGCAATTTTCATTCAATAAGACAAATTCAAGTCCGCGTCCGTCTTTTGTGAAGACTTCCTGTATGCGGGAAAAGGATGTGGTCAAATTGACGCTTTGTGGACTTCCCGCATGAATAGACCGGATGCGGGAGGAGCGCGGAATTCGTCGCCAGGGTATTAATACATAGCGCCTAAGAATTTGCTGTGGAGCTACCCTCTCCTAGAGGCTATTTAGGAGAATTTTAGGGGAGGTGAATTGTAAATTGGGTCGTCATATGAGATTTAGGGTTACAAGGAGCTCTCCCCAGAAGCATTCAAGGTGGGCTTTACGAAAACAATCGCTCCCATTCCCCTTAAATTATAGTCCTTGATATTTTGATTTTGCATTCTGTGATCTTAATTTCAATTCTTAAATACTGTTGTACATGTTAAAATATCCCTGTATGGCTGAATAATAATGATGAATTGATTTTGCAAACTCTATAATTTATTTCAATTTTCAGTTAGTAAATTTTTCAATCACCCTTCAAGTTTGCAGTGTTATGCTGCCCTCATATGCCCAAACCTTGTAGATTTCTTTTTGCATCAACATTGTTTCTTCTTTTGCGAGGGATGAACAGGTATTTACATATGCAAATTGTGTCAAATGATCTTTACTAGGACATCCCTTTTCCTGTCAATAGAAGCAAACTAAACTTTTGCCAGTTGTTAAGTCGATTCCATATTTGCTGCATATTTATTCTGAACCCATACACCCGTCAATTGAGACAAACAATACCATTTCAATGATAATAATTGTCAGTCAATTCTATCAATATTTCACAAAAATGACAAGTGAGAAGATCCTTGTAAAGTTTTTTTTTTATATAATTGTTTTTGATATTTATTTATTTATTTGTTTGTTTTATTTCAGTAAGGTTGCCCAGTCAGTGATCACAGCACTGTTTTTGACAGGGGCCCTACAAACTCACTTCTGTGAGCTTTTAAAAAGAAAGTAAATAGATGAAGTTCCACGTAATTTGATCAAAATTGTGAAATCCTTGAGATTTGATTGAATTTTGATCACCACATTTTTTTCTGACATAGAATTTGTATTTGGGACCAACATTACTTGGCAACATAAAAGCACTGGCTCAACGAAATCCATTTTCTGATGATTTATCCATTACTTTTTTTTTATAATTTTCCATCAAATTGCTTAACACAGATATTAATCTTCATTGTTTCATTATATGCGTAATTATATTATTCAATTTCATGAGCATTTATTTCCTGTCCTTATTAAATGCCTGTATCATGAAAGAGATTGTGATCAATTGCAAATATCATTCGTACATAATTTCCCAGACTTACGATTGACTTCAATCGTATGATCGATTGGAAAGTTTTATGTTACTACGGATCAATCTTGAGACTAAAAGGCTAAATCCATTATTGTCCGGCTATCAAAAATTTATGAGTTTAATCTTGAAACCGAAGAAGTTCCGTTGTGCCCCCCTTTTCCTTGATCCGGCACCCCCTAATTCTCCATCCTTCCCCCCTTTATATCCAAAGCCTCCCCCAGAGATTAGCGGGCTCAGGAAGTGACAAATTGAAATCAACTCCCGGTAGCTAAATTTAGCATCGCCCCCCCTTAATATTCCCCTTCCCATACAAAAAATACAATAGGGGATGTCACCAGCCGTTGGCGCTGAATTGTTGCCCTTAAAACTTCTTACAGAAAAGTGTCTTTAAAAAGTATGTTTCTTTACGCAGACTTAAATGTACCCAATGGCAATAGTTTTATGTTCCTCCTTAATCTTCCCGACCCCACGAAATACAATAGGGCATGTCACCAGCCGTTGGCGCTAAATTGTTGCCCTCAAAACTTCTTACAGAAAAATAGCGACTTTAAGAAGTAGGTTTCCATTGGCATTCTATGAGCATTATGCAGACTTACGTATACCCAATGGTAATACTTTTATGTTTGGGAGCACCCCCTTAATATTCCTCTTCCCCATCAAAATACAATAGGGGATGTCACCAACCGTTGGCGCTGAATTGTTGCCCTCAAAACTGCTTGCAGAACTTTAGTGTCTGTAAGAAGTATGTTTCCATTGGCATGTTAGGAGCTACCCAATGGTAATACTTTTCTGTTCGGGGTTGCCCCCTTAATATTCCCCTTCCCCTACAAAATACAATACGGATGTCATCAGCCGTTGGCGCTGAATTATTGCCCTCAAAACTGCTTACAGAAGAGTGTGACTTTTTCATTGGCATTTGAGAAGACCTATGCAATGGCCATGCTTTATGTCCAGGAGTGCCCCCCCCCCCATCTTCTCCTTTGCCCCCTTCCCCAATAATAACGCTACAATGGGCCATATCTCACCTGTTGTCATGGATTCTTGTCCTAAAATTGCTCACGGAGATGGCTGCATATGATCTTCCAAAACTTGAAAATTCCTACGCACTACACCTGAAAGTCAGGGAATTCGCTATATAAAGATTTATCACTCATTTGGTCCGGTTTTCCAATACAGATGCTTTTAAACATCAGCTCTTGATGTTCCTTTTCTTTGTACTACATTGATGGGGAAACCTGCCTTTTTTGCGCCCCTCCCCGATTGACATAACCTGTACCCCTCTCCAAGAAATGACAAAACTTAGAGGGAAGTGTCGGCAGAACCAGAAATCCCCAGACACTTTCTGATTCAGAGACATGTGATGTCCGATTAGACAAATGTTTAGGAGTTTAGCTTCTCCGTCAGCCTCTAAATGCTCAAACGGTCTGACTCCCGGCTGTCGAAAAACCGCAAAGTATATATTTTTAGATGTGAATCAGCCACTTGCGTCGTTTAGGGTCCCTTGTGCGTCTTTCTCATTGAGCCCCAGCCTTTACTTGTGGTTAAGACGTTCTTGATTTTATAAGTTTAAGTTGATTTGATAGTAGTGTGCTGTAAAGAATGACTATTTCACTCTAAAATGAGTATTTCACTGTAGAATGGGTATTTCACTCTAAAATGAGTAAACTTTTATATCACTCAAATAAGAAGCTGTACTCCAGTCTTTATTGCAGTAATTAAACCTTTTTTTTAATTGATCAGGGGCCATTAAACATAAAAGATGCAATCTAACAAATATTAATAGTAAGTCTATGGCAAAAACATGTACCATAAAGATGCAATTTATTCTCAATTTATCGTATCTACTTTATGTTACAGGCCTCAGTACTCACATTTGGTTCTGACATAAAGCCCCCCCCCCTCCCCCTATTGTTTTGATGCCCTCAAATGCTTTTCATAGTTGGTTGGTCGGAAAAAGTTGGGTTTTAACACAATTCATTTAAAAAAATAAGACTTGGAAGGGAGTGAAAAGCCAAATATCAAATGAAAAAGACTTTTCAGGTTGTATTCCACATATTGATTCATAAATGTTGCTGTGATTTTTCATTTCAAGCAAAAATTTTTTTTTGAAGTTCAGATCGTGCCATATTGAGGCTTGGTCTTTTTAGGGCATCCAAACAATTTTGGGGCGGGGGCCTGAAATACGTGATTTTTTTTATTCTTGAGATAGAACCTCGATCTACTCCTTTGATCTCCAGGGTTGTGTTTCATTACATAGATCTATGCACAACTCTGCAAAATACTGGTGACCCTGCAGTGATAACCACTGGCGCTGAATCACACCGAAGAAAGGGTCACCAGTCATTCGTAGAGTTGTACATATATCTGTGCACAGCTTAAGAAGACACAACCCAGCTATATTTCCCTGTAAATATCCTAAAGTTATTGGATAAAACAGTTTGAATCTCACCCATGGCATCAATTTCCTTCAGCAAGAAATTCATCTACATTGTGCTGCACTCAACCCAGGTGAGGTGAATGGATACTGGCAGGATTTTTTTCCTTTAAATGCAGAAGCGTCTACTTGGCAGCTATGCTATGGCCGATGAATAATATTAGATAATTTGTCTCGCGCCTCTGAATAGGTGACTAGAGAAATGGCATGTTTGAACGCTATATATATATTATTATTATTATTATTATTATTATTATTATTATTATTATCATTATTATTATTATCATTATTATTATTATTATTATTATTATTATTGTTATTGTTATTGTTATTATTACGATTATTATTCATGTTAAAGTCTGCTCTCAAGGAGATTGACTGTAGATAACCTTTCCCCACCTGCTAATCAATAATGATGCCCATTTACCAGGAGTATGGAGAACATTGGCTTTATTGACCAGAGCTTAAATGACCATCCAATGTGACCGGTAGTCTGCATGGTTACAGACCCTAAGCTTTCGGTGTGAGCATGATACAGAGTATGCAATCTGTCACTACGTGACACACTGCATTGTTTTACCTTACCCACAGGCTGTAGGAAGGAACAATGCTGTGTGTGATGTTGTCACACAATGCATACCCTGTAATATACCCTGCGCATGCACACACCGAAAACCTAGGGTCTGTGCTTGCAGACTATGTGGCTGGTGTGCTGCGTCGTACAACATTGAAAACTTCCTGCACGAGTAACCTTCAATCAATAGTGGAAAACCCAAGACAAAAGGTTTGCAATGGTATCAATAGCAAAAGAATGACGCATCAATTATGTCGAGACATTTAGATTGACCCTCTGTCTATAAAGTCAAATATTTGCTGAAAGTTGTTGCAACATTCAAATTTTAGATCACATAAAAAAAAATTTATCTCTGTATTCAAATGAAGTTTCCTAACATCCAACTGATTTATATGATCCTAAAGGATATTGCCTATGGCAGAACTTTGTATATATAAGTCAAATATTTGCTGAAGTTATTGCAACATTTAAGTTTTATATCACATAAAAAAAACCTTTGTTCTCTGCCTTCAAATGAAATTACCTAACATCCAAATGATTTCTATGATAAAAAAAAGGATATTGCCTATGGCAGAACCCTGTGACCCGTATTCCTATAGCGAGGTCTACCTTAACCCAATACTCGGCCATTGTTAATTAGACCAGGGCAATTCAAAGGTTAAACCAGTGGTCTAAATGACAATGACTTAGACCTGGATAAAGTTAAACCTCGCTATCAGAATAGGGCATATATGTATTTTACTATCTCAGTTAGATGTAGAGTTGTTGATTTAATAGTTTGAATATTTTTAAAATTTTTATTAGATTTGATTTATTGGCGAAGTCAAGAGATAGAAATGCATAGCATGAATGATAAAAATTGAAGAACATAAAACTTGACAGTATAAAACCCATGGAATCTCAAAAGGATTTTTTTTAACAAAATAGGGTCCTAAACATAAAACTTAAATGAAATGAAATGTGGCAGTTTCTGTGTAAAACCAATGTTAAAACATTTTGGTACGTTTTTTTTAACTCAAGCTATTCTGTACATCTTTAAGGTGAATATCTATTCCCTTTTTATATTTGATTGATAGACGTTTGAAAGCATCAGATTTGTGCTATTGATTAAAGAATTTTCCCCTCCTTGTCCTTGTTTTTAAATTTTATCTTACATCCAACAAACAAACAAACAAAATTGTAATTTTTATAACGAATGAGCAAACTCAAAATTTACCACAATTGAATGGAAACTGTGTCACACAATTTATTTGTTAAAAGTTTGTTGATTAGATTTATTCATCTTTTCATGGAAGAAATTAGATAATAATAATAATAATAATGATAATAATGGATATACTCTAATGCGCATTACAATTACGAGATGAAATGCTAAATCAACCCGTTTTTTGCAAATGTTGTACAGTCAATTCTCGTCATAACGAGGTCCTTAAGACCAGAGAAATTATCTCTTTATATTGAAACCTTGTTATATCAGGGTCAAAATAGAATAAGATACAAAGAGATAGGACCAGGAAAACTACCTTTTTATAACAAGATCTCGTTATATCAGTGCTCTTTTTAACGACGTTGGACTGTACCACAGTTTCAGCTTCAATATCAAAGTGAAGTCAGAAACGGCAGACATTATTGAATGACTTTTATGGTTCAATATTAGTCATTACAAGGAGTTATTGTTCCATTTGAAAAGCAGCCTATAAGGGTTGAAGAAGATTAAAAGGGGTCATACATTCTGTATAAGCCAATATTTTAGCTTACAGATATTTTTGCTATTTCTGACCAGTTTGACACATTGGCGTGTTGTTATTTACATGATTTTTACAATGGTATGTGCTTCATATTTAGTGGAAATTTTCAAGTGGCCATAACCACGAAATTAACAAAAATAAAACTACCACAAATATTTCTGCTTATACAGTAAAACAAAGAGGAATAAACCCTCGGTCATAAAGTCCGACCTCGCTCAAATACCCCTGTCCTCGGAGCTGTCAGAAACTGAAAATATAGCGTGTCAGAAAGCTAGGTTTCCGCTGACATCCCCTTGTCAAAAGAGGGAAGCTCGTCATCGTTATGATCCGCTACCTAGGTCAGTTATCTGTGATTCACGTTAAAGCCCAAATCACTCAACCTGTTGAAGAAACACCTCAAAACCAATCTTTATAATTCCTACTGTATCTTAATGTAGGTCTTTCTAAGCAGTGCTTTGTATCATCTGGAAAAAGTCCTCTATAAATTCAATTATCATTATTATTATTATTATTAAAGTTTTGGTAATGATTTAGAAATATGAATTTTACAGGACATCACATACGTATTTTGAGACCAAAGCATAATTTTTTATGTACTGATTCTTTTTGAAAAATTGAATTTGACCGTTGAATCAAATTTAGCTCCCTCTATTGGTATTAACTGTATATTTTTGTTATTGGGCATATGCAAGGTCATTTCCAGGATTTGACCAAAGAATGATAAAAGGTATATTCTTGAACATTGAATTCTCAAATTTTCATCCAATTCTTTGCATGAAAAAGTGTCCTTTATCCAGAAAGAAAATATTGATTAAGTCTCGGGTACAGTTATATAGCGCTTAATACGAAGTGTTTCTAAGCGCTCTATGCATCATTATGCAGCTATTGCAAGGCTACCATTTGGCGCTCACTGCATTGAAGGAATTTCTCTCTACCGTACCCATTCACCTCACCTGGGTTGAGTCCAACACAAAGTGGATGAATTTTTTGCTGAAGGAAATTAATGTCGTGGATGGGATTTGAACCTACAACCCTCGGGTTGAAAGGCAAGAGTCAGAATCACTACACCATGACGTCTGCACAACATAATCTCTCTTCCAAGTATTTTTTACTCTGGCCTCAGTTCATCCTGTACAAGAATAGGGGCATCATGCATGGTCACCTCTGGAAAATCTTCACATATTGTCATAGGGCAGTCACACCAACAGACTAATCCCGTCCTGCTTTCAATCCACACCAACAATATTACAATTATTACTGTGTTATTCCATTTGAAATCTGATGTTTAAAGGGGAACTTTTATGACACTGTATATTATTTTTTTCTGATTAATCTTTTTAATATGCATCCATATCCACCACCTTTTTCATCTCTTTTTATTTCATAGAGGTGAAAAATCAAGAAATGTTATGGTTGTTTGGAACGCCCCTCAAAAACAGACCGCACGGATCCGGTGGGTTGGGACATTGATCTGTCAATCATCATGACGTCATATACAGACATTGCTGAGCAAGAACCGGCATTTGCGTGTGTCATTCTATGCATTTATGATATTGTTTGGTGCCAATTATACCCGCGATTTGAACATTTTTTGTTTATATGCGGAACGTTGTGGATTCTTCAGAAGTTGAGGAAGACAGTTATTCATGTCCTGACTCGGATTTCGAGGAGGATATTGAACAAGAAGGAGAAATATTAGGGGCACAATCCTACATGTTTAAGTCCGTGGTTTTGATACAAGACTGGATATGATGTCACAGACCTTAATCTTTGATATATAATGATACAGAGTGTCATAACAGTTTCCCTTTAAAGGTTATTTTTCTCAATCTCAATTGCACATAGTCGTTGGTTAAACAAAACACTAATTTATAGTTCAGACATGTAGTTCGCGATAATATAAGATAAGATGTCAGTTGGCTTAAAAGAAATGACTGGTATTTTAATTTCATGGAAAAATCTTTCATTCTGGCATTAAATAAACTTCTAGAAAATGGTATTAATAACATAGATTACAGAGGTACTTGTGGAGGCTATTTCTGTTAAAATAGCCTTATCTTTGCCGATTCATATCAATCAAATTCAAGGAACAAAAAAAGAAAAGTTGCTGGCATTGTCAAGTTATGATTCATTCATCAAAGTAAAATTATTTTGCCTTTCGAATAGTCAAGAGCCAGACCTCCTAATTAGGCAAGATTTTTGGCATAGTCACAAAAATTATTCAGCATTGATCGAACGTGATAACAACCTGTATCTTGCTCGAAAAATGACGTTGCATTTAGAATGTGCTAGATTCTCAGAGTCACATGACCCTAATCCATTGCACTTGGCATGATTCCCAAAACTTTTTCACCGAACTCTCCCCCCCTCTTTTGTTTCGATTACGAGGACGTGTAGTCATTTTCTGTTTTAATTATAGATGAAGAGCGTCTATTCCTGTCTTTTTATCTCGCGTGTGGAGAGATTATTTGAGAACACCACAGTCCTGGTGCACTTTTATTAGCGAACAGGCTCAAAGTCATTTAAGAGTTGATTATAATTCAGAAAGTAATACTTCGTAGGTGTTGCTAGAAAGTTGAAATTGATTGCAAGTTGCAGTTAATTGGCACATGTCAATCAAAATCATTGTTCCATATATGCATCTTGTTTAGAAGCACTGACCGTGCATGCAATTTTCAACTGATTTACAGTTTATTTGCAATCAATTACAACTTTCTAGCAACATCCCCTTTGGCAGTAAAGAGAGATCTATGAAATAAAGCTACTGTTTTCACTCAAACTATCCCCCCCCCCTCTTTTGTTTCGATTACGAGGACGTGTAGTCATTTTTTGTTTTATTTATAGATGGAGAGCATCTATTCCTGTCTATTTATCTCGCGTGTGGAGAGATTATTTGAAGATACCACAGTCCTGGTGCCCTTTAGCGAACAGGCTCAAAGTCATTCTGGAGTGGATTATTTTTGGAGCTGTGACAGTCAGAATTAAAGGGAACCAACCCCTGGGATTATCTTGCTCTCATCAAATGAAGATAATTCAGATTAATAATCTGTGAAAGTTGAGGCAAAATCGGACAACCCGTTCAAAAGTTGTGAATTTTCAATGATGTTACGATTCCTGCTGATGATGGGGATCCATGCGTTCTGCAAATTGATCGCTGCTGGCCCATAGACCACCTTCGTAATTTACTCTAATTCATTCATGTTTGAGCCATGACAAACTATGTATTCAGCTGTCAAAAAATAATAAGAGTACCCACCATTCAGGGTTAACATTTTGCTGGGGTCTTTTTGTGAATTTCGTGACCATGAATTTGCTAAAAATTTTTGCTCATTAGAATGCACAAAAACACAGTAATAATGAAAATAATGGTCTAAAATTTAGTGAAGTTGCTTAAGCCCTGGTCACAAAGCACCCCGGAAGCAACACGATTCACCCCGACTCGTTGTTCTGAGGCAGTTAACTGTAAATTAACAAAGAGTCGGGGTGAATCGTGTTGCTTCCGGGGCCCTATGTGACTAGGGCTTGACATGTCTGTACTTAAGAATATTGGCTTTTACAGAAGTCAGAATGCAACTTGCGTATTTCTAGTTTAGAGAAACATTGCAACTTGACCAACCTAGCAACGTCCAAATTTGTTCCATTCTATCCACATTCCTTCTATTAAAATACAATCAATTTGTATCAGGTGAACAAATAGTTTGTCATTGTGTGTCTGAAAAAGAAGCATGCATAAAATTCTAATACAATTTGAAAGTGATCTATTGATTCCATTGTCGCAAAAAAAACTATATCTTTCACCATGGAAATTATCATGCTTTCACGTTTCTCTGCTTCATATCACTGGCATAACTTCTTGGATGATTTAGACTTTCATCCACATCTATCCAGAAGATAAGGAACAGATTCTGCCAAAGTGCATTGCTGGAATCTTCCTTGTTTATATTTTGATATTAAATCAGATATTTTTAAAATATCATTTCTCTTTTTTTCTTTTTTTAAACATATTTAGAAATTTTCATTTTCTACTGTAAAGCTGCACTTTGAAAGACTAATGTTCCATTCAATGAAAAAAAAAACTTAGCTTCCTTTTTCCCAATAACTTTTTGTCACAAGGGTTGTTTGAGTCTACAAAGCTGTCCTGCTGAATGTTCGCAACGTCGCTGATGGGATAATATGAAATCTGTCGCCTGCTGTTCAGAACATTCATTATGTCACAAAATAAAATAAAAAAGAAACATTTCAAAGAAAATGCCGGCGGCATACAACAAGATTTGCATCTGTAACTTCTCCTCTAATTTCCATCTTGGCTATTTTTCGTTTCTATTCATCTCAAAATAGAGGAGCGAGTTTTCCCCTAATGATGAATCATAGAATGACTGTTTATTTCCTGCGTTTCTGTCCGAAACAATTTAATGATTGATACAAAGAGTGGAAAATGAGTGTGCTTTTTGCTATCAGAAAAGAATATTTCTCACTAGAGAGTTAGTACAAAATCTGGATTTCATTATCTATGTGGCGACAAATTCCCTTAGATTAGTCTGGTGGTACTGCAGTGATGCGGTTTTGACGAGTTTTGCAGTGAAAAGAGTCTGATAAAAAAATGATGTAAGTCAAAATATTAAAGGGAAATCAATTTGAATTATCATGCTCTCATTGAATGAAGAAAAATCAGATGGACAAACTGAAAATTTGAGCATTCGGTTCAAAAGTTACTAGTTTTTTCAAACTCTCAACATTACGATCCCTGCCTTGATGGGGGATCTGTGTCGTTGGCAACTTTGACAGAATACACGACTTTAATAGACGCAGACAAATCCTCATTTACTTTGTGTTAACAAAATTGAAAAAATGAATTGATGTAAAATGTAGAATAAGGGTCCCACATGACTTTTTTTCTCCAAATAATCATGCAGAATCGATAAAGGCATGCTATGCTAAAGTCCCAATGTACTTCAAAGCGGGACCCAAACTCATAACCAACAGCCAGAACCACTACACCATGACTGTGAGCAGAAGGGAAAAGGATCAGGGCAACATATCCAACTTCCATTCCAGCATTCACAATAGAAAGATGCACAGAAAATGATTTCCTTCCCTCTTACTCTGCGGAGGAATATCGAACAGATGTCACTCCTGTTCAGTGATTAAAAAGGGAAGATACTTAATCTTACTTTCACTTCTCTCTTAATGCGCCTTGAGCACTCCACAGAGTGGATTAGGCACTATACAAATGGCATTATTATTATTATTATTATTATTATTATTATTATTATTATTATTATTATTATTATAGGCTTGAATGAACTTAATTATTTTGTCTGATTCATTTGTCCCTTCTGCTCACAGTCTATAGCGAGATGCTTCCATAAGGAATATCCTTCCCTCTGATTCTGCAGAGAAATTTCAAACAGGTGTCCCATAAGTTCAGTAAAAAAAAATAGGGAAGCTACTTAATTTCATCTTCATGAAGCTAATATTGCACATGAGGGCTTGAACGATATTTTTTCCACTTTGTCCAAATCATTTGTCCCTTCCGCTCACAGTGAATGGTTTGATACGCAGGGCCTACACAAGAAATTTCCTTCCCTGTTATTCTGCAGAGAAATGTTGAACTGGTGCAGTACCTGTTCACAGGTCTTCAAGAAGCTATTATGAAGGCCTGAATGAACTTGTTTACTTTGTCCAAATCGTTTGTCCCTTCTGCTCGCAATGCATTCTGGGACCATGCAACGATCACTAAGTCACATGGTCCAGCGTGTGACATACAATGTTCCAGGCCCCAGTTTAATTGACCCGATCGAGGAAGGGGCTTTGATGAGGTGTTCCAATGTACCCTGGGACGTTTATGAGATCATTTGAAGAATCCTTGAAGTTTATTCTCTTTCATTCATCAGGAAAGGATGAGTTTTGAGAGGATATGGACCCTACATAGATTTGTCATCTTTCCGCTTTATTCCAATTTTTTTTTGTGAAAGAAAACCAGGGGGGTGTTTCATCAAGATTTGTCGCAGAGACAATTAGTCAGCGCTGACAAATTCCTTGATTGTGATTGGATGAAAAGCACTATCGCTGACAGTTGCTATGGGAACTGTCGGAAAATGACTCCTTGTCGCTGCCATAAATCTTGATGAAACACCCCCAAATTGGTAGTTTTTAGTGAGTGTCGCATGTGCCATGTTATATGACTACAGAGTCCCAATATCACTTAAAGGGGAACTTTTATGACAACGCATGTTGACTTGTAATGATCTATGCTACCTTTACCAACATCCTTGTGAGTGAGAGAGCTCCCAAATGTGTCCCATATATTTTAAAACAATTTTTCTTTATATTTTAGTGAGCCAATTTGGGAACGCCCCTAAAAATTCTCTTCATATGCAGAGTACTGTATATGAGGTCATATACAGTACTATGCATATGAATAGAATGTTTAGGGGCATTTGTGGAAATCCCTTGAAGAGGAACTTATTTTATTTACAAAGGATATTAGGACGTACTTTCACCAGACGTGAACATACCTTGAATCATTCCACCATTGAGCCTGTTGTTTCTATTGATAGAATTGTGGAAACATTCACTTGATAGTCCATTGAGCAGTAATTGCATTCCATCGTCATTGTTCACCAAGTTAATCTCTCTTAATAATGGCCAGTTGTAAACATTCCCCAATTAACATAAGACATAATGAGGAATGATTCAAAGTATGTTCAGGTCAGGTGTAATTACATCTTAATGTCTTTTGTAAATCAAATAAGTTCCCCTCCAAGGGATTTCCACAAATGCCCCCTCAAAATTCTCTTCATATGCATAGTACTGTATATGACCTCATATACAGTACTCTGCATATGAAGAGAATTTTTAGGGGCGTTCCCAAAATGTCTCTCTAAAATATAAAGAAAAAATATTATAAAATATATGGGAAACATTTGGGAGCTCTCTCACTCACAAATGTGATGGTAAGGGTAGCATAGATCACCACAAGTCCACATATATTGTCATAAAAGTGGACCTTTAAGGTTGGAAATGGGGTATTCATTTTTTTTTTCACAAAGAAATTAAAAAATTGGCTTATCTCTATTTTGGTGTATGCAAATTCTGATGCAATTAACATTTTCATCTAAATTCACATTATTCTCTGTGAAAATGGGGTTTGAAATACCCCTTCCACTGTTTATCGAGACCGCAAACGCTTACTTTCAAACCGAAAATGGTTCCAAAATTAAATTAATTTTGCTTATGAAATAAAAGGAAAAAACATTTTTTCAAATATATCTGAACAGGCATTGTTCTCTGGTGTTACCATGGAGTATCATAGTACCATCTTTTGCCCATATTATGCACTGTCAACAATATGGAAGCCTCCTTAGAGATCTTGAACCTGGCTAGCCCAAACGCTACTTGATAGCTTCAAAATATCTCTATTTATATACTAAAAAAAATCTAGATTTCAATTTGTACCCTCGCTTTATCAAAATTCATGTTTTTGAGACAAAAATGTTAATAATTTCAAATGTAAATGTCCAATTGTAATGAAATTTGGAATGAAGGAAGATCTGATTGTATACAATAATCCTATTGGGGCTTTTTTTTTTATATCTCCTTCGGGGGTGAAGCTATGAGGAAAATTCAGTAAAAATTTTTGATCTATCTGAGTTTTGCAAAAATATGAATTCAAAAACTTTCTGATGGACAAGGGTTAGAAAGCCCCAATAGGATCAGTAGTGACACTCTTGATATTGATAAGAAGCAAAAATTATCTGAATTAGACTTAGCATTAAGGAGCAGATGCATTTTCAAATTTCAAGTGAGAATATTTTAAGATTTTCTTTTCTACACAAAACCGTCCAAATTTTCTTTCTTGATTTCCCAACCAAATCAAATCTGTTACCATCATGTAGAAAATTAGCTGCTCTTTCCCATGGTATATAATATGTAGATGTACACCCTATATTTACATAATTATGGCCCATCAAATAAGAACGTGTGTTTTCGCCCAATAATACCCCACTTCCAACCTTAATATTTTCTTTCCATCAATAGGCGTTAGGTTCATTTCGCACTGAAGGTGTTGAATTTTATTTGCCATAAAAGGTTCATTCTTTCTGAAATATGTACATGTAGAATGGCTTTTAGCATATTAGTTGCTCAAAAATTTTGAAAGAAAATGTCTATCAATGCTATTTTTTCTTGGGGGCATTATTCTGAAGGTTGTAATAATGATAATAATGATAATTAGATAATTTATATAGCGCAGTCACTATATGGATATACTCTACTGCGCTGTGATGTTAGGGTCTGTGGATATTGTCACTAAAATAATGCATAAAGGTACAAGATATTATTGAAAAGCTTCAAGAAATAACAAATACAGAGCCCTGGTTTGGAGAGCTACACATGCAATGCGTGCTAATCCATTCATATACAACGTACAATGCAAAATCGAACAAAATTTCTCTTTTAGGATGAAGATTATTGATATTTAGGTAAAAATACCTTCAGATTAATAATTCTTTTTATTATTTATCCTTACACGATGCTCAAGATTGTTTGAACAACCTGCTCTGTTGCGCAAGTGGCTTTTCAAATTAAAAAAACAAATTTTCTGGCCCTAATCTTGCAAGAAAAAACAAAAGCTGCTGCATGCATTATGAAATTTCATACAATATACTTCCATTCATAACATGTATGAACATCATATTTGCATACACCAACTATAACAATTTTTGTAGTACAGTGTTCGGCATATATATTCTCATGTAATCTGGGGAATCAATTTATTTATCTCATTTGAAGGACATGGCTGGCATATCGAGTCTGCCAACCGAAGAACCTGCTTGAATGTACGTGCTCTGGCAAGACAATATCGTAATCAATATTTCTTTGTCAGGGGTTGTGACCAAGGTCTCGAGAAAGGAAACCGTGCAATGTACCATATACTCATCCTTTCTGAACTCCTCGCTCATCAGCCCTGTCCATAATGATTAACATTTGGTTTTGATTTTTCAAAAGATGGATTGATGTTTTTTATGATGCGTATCAAAATTCAACCTTGAAATTCGCCCATTTTATGATAATATTAGAAATCTACTCTTTCATTCCATAGAGCTGCCAAGGTTTTAATTGTCTAGAAATTACAAAGTGAATTAGCTGTTAGATTAAAGTATCAGCAGTATTCCTTTAATTATATAGATTATTTCTATAGCGCTTTACAATTTAACAGAACAAAAATGAAAGATCTTTTAAAGGATTTTCCTGTACAAAACACCCTGTTTTACATTTATGCAAATGAAATCCTTAAAAATTTGCATAGATTTGCAGGTAATGATACAATTTCTCTCAATGAAAGATTGAACTTTGGCTCATAAGCTTAAAAGTAAGATCAGGAGGGCATTTCATAAATATTTCTTAGTCACAGCAATTCATTCTTGTTCTGTTACCATAGCAATAGTCACAGATAACGCTTTTCAGTCTAGCATCAACTAATAGTTGTTGCAACAAGTTTCATAAAACACCTTCTTCCGGGTTGGTGTTTCGTCAAATTACAAAAGACTTTGAGAACGACTTTAAGTACACACTACTGGTATTGCTTCTTACGTGGAATGATCAAGAATCTTATGTGTTTTAGCCTCATTAACATACTACAGTCTTTCTCAAAGTCGTGTGTAACTTTAAAGGGGAACCAACCCCTGGAATTACCGTGCTCTCATTGAATGAAGACAGATCAGATGAACAGACTTTGAAAATTTGAGCAAATTCTGACAACCCATTCAAAAGTTATGAATTTTCAAAGTCACAGAGATATGGCGATCCCTACCGCTCATGGGGATCCGTGCGATCGGCAAATTCGACGGAATCTGTGACGTCATGTCGGACAACTCCTCATTCACTCTGTATACAAAGTTTCACATTTTCTCATTTCTTCGGAAAACTCAACAAAATACCAAGTTTTGGTTGGGGTATAGCATTTTTGTATTGATTCTGCTTGT
Organism: Temnopleurus reevesii; assembly: GCA_036244855.1. Taxonomy (NCBI): domain Eukaryota; kingdom Metazoa; phylum Echinodermata; class Echinoidea; order Temnopleuroida; family Temnopleuridae; genus Temnopleurus; species Temnopleurus reevesii. Next base: position 15,410 of record BQKZ01005388.1, on the reverse strand, counting down.
ATTTTGAGAAGAATGATGTTGCAACCTTACTCTAAATTTTACATTAATCCATTAAAAAAATTATATGTACAAAGAGAATGAGAAGTTGTCCGACTTGACGTCACAGATTCCATCGAATTTGCCGATCGCACGGATCCCCATCAGCGATAGGGATCGTCATATCTCAGTGAGTTTGAAAATTCATAACTTTTGAACGGGTTGTCCGATTTTGTTCAAATTTTCACAGTTTGTTCATCTGATTTTTCTTCATACAATGAGAGCACGATAATTCCAAAGGCTGGTTCCCCTTTAAGAACGATTTGGTGAAACACCGCCCAGGTATCCAGCTATATTCCCATGTTTAATTGCAAGAAGAGAATTACATCACTTTGTATTGAATTTTTAGCACAGAGTTAATGTCCTTCAAACAACAAAGATAACGAGTGTATAATTGTTTTATCAAGGTAAGCTGAATGTCATGTTTGTTCACAGCTGCTATTGACGTCATCCAGAGAAAAACAAACAAACAACTCCATCTGGGATGAGGATCAGGATGGAGAGCGAGAGAGAAAGAGAGACAGAAACAGAGATAGACTGAGACAAATAGAAAGAGAAGACAGATAGAGAGACAGACAGACAGATATAGACATAGGGAGAGACAGACAGAAAGACAGATAAAGAAAGAGAAAGATAGAGAGAGAGAGGGGGGGAGACAGATAGACAGACAGAGAGTGACAGACAGACAGAGGAAGAGACAGAGAGAGAGACAGAGAGACAGACAGAGAGACAGACAGAGAAAGAGAAAGATAGAGAGGGGGGAGACAGATAGACAGACAGAGGAAGAGACAGAGAGAGAGAGAGAGAGACAGACAGACAGATACAGATAGACAGAAAGACAGACAGAGAAAGAGAAAGATAGAGAGAGAGGGGGGAGACAGATAGACAGATAGAGAGTGACAAACAGACAGAGGAAGAGACAGAGAGAGAGTGAGACAGACAGATAGACAGAGAGACAGACAGATAGACAGAGAGACAGACAAAGAAATAGATAGAGAGGGGGAGACAGATAGAGATAGAGAGAAAGATCAAGAGAGAGATAGCCAGACAGAAAGAGGGAGAGAGAGACAGAGAGAGAAATATACAGGGAGAGACAGATAGAGAGAGGATACTATGTTTAATTACATCTCCTTCAAATCAACACAATGCCATGTTATTGTATTAATGACTTTCTATTCTTATAACAGGAGTATGTTTATCAGGGTTTTTATGATACAAGCAAAGTGATTGTAACAATTAGCTGCAACCGTATGTTTGTATTTTAAATCAATTCAACATTTTCTCTAAAAAATATACTCAATCTTCATGTCTTCCTTTTTTTCATATTCATTTATTTTTTTAATAAAAACACAAACTGCCATAATTGATTTTTTTTTGTTTTTACTCAGTCACATTTCTTTTAATCAGAAAGGGTCTGTAAATTAATACAAAGTGAAAACCTTTTTGGCAAATTACTAAATCTAATGAACTTGAATAAAGGTAAAAAACAAGCAGACAAAATGATTATAGAATCTTTGTTCATATTTCATAGATCTATTAAAAATCAGACTATTATTCCAGTAAAACTGTACTTTTTTGGCAAGTTAGGGGAAATGTATTTGTCAAATTTCACCCCAAACAAAATAGATTGCATTTACATGTAGCACTATAGGGGTGTTGCTCAAAATCAACTGCAAATCAATTGCAACTTTCCAAATTGTAACGTGCGTTTTCATTCGCGCGCGGTATGCGCATTTAACAAGACGCGCATGAAACAATGATTTTGATTGGCATGTTCCGTTCAACTGCAACTTGCGATCAATTGCAAATTTTGAGCAACACCCCCTATGACAGATATTTTATGAAAGATAATATGGAGTGTGTGAAGCACAATGTTTTACCCAATTTTTTTGTCTCATTATTCAACCCCTTGTTGTGCTCAGCATTGGAGGAAAATTCCAGGATTTCATTTTTGTATATAATCTTTTGATATTCATTTGCCATAATCTAGGAAATAATAATCAAATGCCTGATAATAAGCGATTTCATGGAAACAAAACATGTTTCAGAGATATCTGTTATTATAAGATTGTATGTAATTGACATTAAAGAATCTTTACCTTAGATCATACTTTGGCTTTAAAAATAGAAGGGGTCAGTGTCGAATTAAGACATCAATTAAAGACGATAGCTCCAAAGATATCGCAACGGAAACCCATCACGTAGACAACTACACATTATCACCTGGCGCCCACGCAAAATGACCAAGCGAGGGCAGGCGCGTGAGTCACATGATTTTAGTCGCAAGCAGGATGTGAGTAAATTAATTGAACAAATTGGGTTATTTCATCAAGGCATAGTTAGCACCAAATGATGACAGCTATACTTTACACATGTATGTAAATCATTGTGTTGTGTTTTGAGAAAGTCTCTAAGCCAAGTGTGATTGGTTATGGGTTCAAGTCTTGGCTGAGTTACGCAAATGGAACCTTATGCCATCTAGTCTAGTGTTCTGTAATTTGAAACTGAATCCGAGGAAATTAATGTTCTATTGAAATGCCTATTGGAAGGATAGTTTGCAAATTGAAATTGTAAATCATGATGCAATCCACGTGGGTATATCATTACCCCCCCCCCCCTAAAAAAATTGTTGGGGGTTACCCTCAACTGGCCAATCTTTTTTTAAATGGCCCCAAATGATTTGTTTTGTCTTACTTTTCGCTCCAATTAAAAAGCATGGTAAACTTATTCCTCACTGAGAATGTATTCCTAGAATATAAAGATAAAAACATTTCCCATCGATTGACACTTTAAAAAATGGCAAAATGTTGACAATACATTTTTTTTAAAATTTGTTATACCCGGAATGAAATTAATAAATCTGTTATCCATATTAAATATTTAGATTAATTCATCATGGAAACATACTTGGAGATTTTTTTTCAAAATTCTGATATTTAATCCGAAGCAAGTTTTTCAGTTGACAATGAAAGATTTTGTGGATAAAAAACACAAAATTTTCCTGAGATAGCTTGTATGAAAAATGTTTGTCTGGGATGTTTTTGAATGGATCTTTACGAGCTCACGGGTGTCAGAAGGCGGAAAAGAGTTGATAAGCATCTCACATCATTGGATGACGACAGAAGCAATGAACGTTAAAGGTCATACGAAGGTCAAAGAGACGCTTTGGGAGGGGTAAGGGGGTCTTTAATTTTGTCTCTTCAGTGGCAAGAGCAAGTAGGTTAAATTTTTTAATTAGGCAGACTGCGCGACTGCCTGCCTGTCTCTCTTTAAACCTGTATGCTCTAGTACTTGGAACAACCAAAAATAAAACATTCCCAGAGAAGAACAAAACTTGCACAGAATAGTCCAAAACAATAAATATGTAAACATCAAAAACAATTTATTAAAAGGAATAGATAAAGTTGGTAAGCAGAACAAAAAAAGTTTCAAGAAAATTGGACAAGTAATACAATATAGAGCTATGAATTTTTGATTTTAATTAATTTAAAAGTATGTTTTGCATGCACTCATCATCTAAAAATAATTTTGACCTTTTTTAAAGTTCAATATTTGCCTGCTGTTCGAGCATCTTGATAAGAAGACATTTAGAAGCTCTTTGAGACTATCATTAAATGAGTGGGTAGCTTCTTATATTGATCCGTAGATAAAAATACAAGTCATAAATACTCTTTAATCAAAAGCCCATACCATCATGCACTTCCTAGCTTATCTTATTATCTTTTATGAGGACACAGACCCACATAGTCCTACACGGACCATAATGACACTTGCTCTCAACTTGGTTATCTCTTGAAAGATCATAATTTTATGATTGGGTGCACAGATCCTATCCCTAGCTTCTCACATTGATTATACGTGATAATACAGGTTATGAATACTCTAAAAAAAAGTGCATACCAGCATGTATTTTCTGACTTATTTTATCTTCTTTTATGAGGGCATAGGCCCATATTCCAATTGCGAGGATTGACTTAACCCAGGTCCAAGTCATTGTCATAGGTTTAACTTTTGAATAGCCCTGATTTAAATAACAATAGATTATAGTCCCAGGTTAAGTCAAACCCCAGTATCGGAATGCGGACCAAAGACTCCGACACCGTACGGTCATTTATTATACTGGGTCCCAACATATATGTATCACTTGAAATGGCTAACTTTCTGACTTATACTTGTATCTTTTATGTGGATACAGGCCCATATTCTGATTGTGAGGTTTAGCCTAACCCAGGTCTAAGTCATCATCATAGTTTAACTTTTGAATAGCCGTGGTCTCAATAACAATTGGAATACGGGCTAAATAATCCGACATGGTCATTTATGATGTTGGGTCCCAATGTATCTCTTGAAACAGCTAACTCATCTCCCATTGGTGTGTTTAACGTCCCCAATATCACAAGAGAGATGCACAGACTCCTGCCCCCAAGAGGGCAGAGACAATAACCCCAAAGAAAAAGATACCCAGGCCCATCTTATAATCAATAATCTTTTGTGAGACGAAGGATTAACATATTCAAGTTATTTCATAGACTAGTTTGTGGGTTTGTTTGCTTTTTGCACAGGTCTTGGCAACTCTCCAACTGCGAGTATCCCGAGCTTGATCTCCTTACCAAAACATTGCAAAGTACACCCATTCCTATTTAAAAAAAAGAACTATAATGATGAACAAAAATGACCAGAAGATAACTACCAAGTCTTATATTTATTGAAAAAGCTGAAATGTTAGCTGGGGTTTTATTTTCGCTGATTTCGCGACCATGAATTCGCTTAAATACCAACTCATGATAATGCCCATAGACTTGTACACACTTGTACACAATAATCTTTCAAAACTTGATGACAACCCAGTAATATGAAAGTATGTCTGAAATACAGTGAATTCATAAAGTTTATGTACGCTAAAATATCATCTTTTACAGTATTCTTACAGTATTCTTTCTTCATTTTGACCCAGGCTTGTGCCCACATGTTTTATAATGTCATTGAGTTTCTATTATCGTACCTTTATGTTTTATAATTTTGCTACTTTTACCTGCAAATAAAGGGTTAAGAGAAACATTATACAGTGGAAACTCAGTATAATGAGGTTCTTGGGATCATCAGCAAGTTTAATAAAGCTTTTAAGAGTATCTAAATTAGGTTTATTGTTTTTGTTTATTGTAACTTGTGTAGAATAATTGTAAAGTGTTTAGAGATTAAGCATAGATGTTATAATTATTATCAAATATATCTTTTAATAGCAGTAATCGCGTTATAACCACATTATAGAACAAGAAATCATAAAGAGCTGGGACCAATCTATTACCTCTCTATATCAGGAATGCTGTTATATCAGATTTCTTTATAGTGCGCTCGCATTGTAATAAAAACTATTACTGGTAATACCAGCATATGATAAAGTGTAAAATTTACCTTGAACCATTTACTGAAAATAAACAACTTTTATAGGGTCATTCGGTCAATGTCCTTTATCTTAATTTTAGATAAAGGACATTGGCATTTTATACAAACTAACATTTTTTTTATTGTCAATTGTTTTGTAGTCTTAATTATTACCTCTTGTATACTTCTCAGAAACGTGCTAAAATGAGGGGAATATACTTATTGAAATTTGTTCTGTTCTCGAAAGCCACAAAGATAACTTTTGTATAATCATTCTTTTAGCATTTTTATTTGATTAGATAAAGAATATTGACATTCAACAAACTAAGATTTTTCCATTGTTGTTAATTGCTTGTAATCCTAATTATTTGCCATCTATGTACTCTTCAGAAAACATGCTAAAATGAAGAATTATATATTAACATTCAACAAGCTATTTTTTATATCAATTGTATTTATCCTGAAGTATTCAGGTTTTCTATGATTTGATTAACATGCGTGTCTTAAGAATTTTAACTTCTAAAGTTTGTTAAATTCTCATTTCTCATATCAACACTTTGATATGCAAAGTGCCTTGAGCACTCAGCAGAGTGGATACATGTGCTTTATAAATTGCATATATTATTATTATTATTATATCATATTTGTTGTCCATATATAATAATACTGTGTCTACTAAAGAGATACATGTATTAGGCACGTGCATAATATCATTATTCTTTATTTCAGACACACTCTTGTTTTTGATTTTGACAAATAACATGTTTATTTCCTATCTCTTTGATCTCATTTGCAGGTGATGCTGTTATTTCTCCAGCATTATTTTGGAACATCACAAGAATGGGACATAGACTCTTGATTGGACCAAAATCCTAACGAACTTTAAAAAAGACCGAATCGTGATTTGGCATTGATGAACAAGAAAAACTCTTTATGGAGCACAGGATTGAAACAATTGATGACTCTTTTGATGAGACATTTCAATAATCAACCTGAGTATGCGCTGTAGTAAAGTTGAACTCAACTATGATCATATGATAAACAGAGGATGTTCGTCTCCTTGTGGAACAACTTGATGAAAATCATAACAAATTTGATGAAAGGTGGAGGGATGGCTTTATATGACTCCGCAAATTGAATCGTGTGGACGAGAAGAAGCTAAAATTTTCCTCATCTTGTAAAAAAAAAAATGTAAAAACAAAATACTATAAAGGCATCTCTATTGTACAATTTGCTTGTAAATATTGTACAGAGACTGGTGTATATCTTGGAGAGACTGGTCCAAGTTTGCCGTGATTATGACCTATGTATTGGTTCCCAAAGGTGCTGAAGTTGTGTTTGTTCACCACTCTGTTTCTCCTACATGTGACAATGTGACAGGCCGAGTTTGATTGGCTGCTAAATACCTCTGGACTCTTCGACCTATAACCTTTCACCTCTGACCTCCGGGAAATCCTGAATTATGCACATACGTCGTATTGAACCTGGACAAGAAAGATTCTGTTTTCGCTAAAGGCACAACTTATTCTAAACACTTTCGAATTTATTTGTTTTTCGACAGACACTCTGCACCAGGAACAAATCTTTTTCCAGTTCAATGTATTCCTACTCTATCTATCATATGTATATCAGGCCAGAATACATGTTCTTTGCTTAAAAGATGATAATTACAAAGATGAAACAAATTACTGCAAGTATTATGAACCTGATTAGAAACAGAGGTGTTGTTTATTTCTGTAGGACACCTCGTGAGACAAGTTCTTACAAAGATTCCACACTTAGCATCACATTTTTCTTGGTTGACACAAATAGAATGTTGCTTTGAAGACACATTGGACTGCTCAAACAAGTTTTGCTTTTGATAAGGACCAAGTATACATGGGATGAAGAATGGATGCAGTTTCCATGGAAACCATCTTTGAAGAGCAGGATGCTGGTCCTGATGTCATCTGCCATAGAGGACTCTGTAGTATCTGGAAGGGCAGAAGTCATTCTGAGCTCAATGAGAAGTCATTCTGAGCTCTTGGAAGAACACAACATACAGAGCAAATATGCAGAATGGATGAAGAATGGATGTAGATTCTATTGAAACAATAGATGGAGGAGTAATGTTAAAATTGAGGCATCCATCCACAATAAGCAGATGGATGAGGGGTATTGTAACATTGAGGATGTTTCCAAAGTTCCCTGATAGGTCTTGAGATGCTCGGGACCAAAATGTACTGCAGATGAAGAATGGATGCCGTTTCCATGGACAAAGGTGGAGAAATGATGTTGCAGAGACCCATCAACAATAAATAGATGGATAGAAGATCGAGCTACATTGAGGAAGGTTCTGTATTCCTTAAATGGAGCAGGAGATGCTTGGGCCCAAAATGTACCGCGGATGAGGAATGGATGCCGTTTCCATGGAACCAGGTGGAGAAATGATGTTTCAGCTCAGACCCATCAACAATAAACAGATGGATAGAAAATTGAGCTCCATGGAGGAAGTTTCTGAGGTCCCTTGATTGAGTAGGATATGCGTGGGACCGGTATGTTCTGGGGATGAAGAATGGATGCTGTTTCCATGGACAAGGGTGGAGAAATGATGTTGCAGAGACCCATCAACAAGAAATAGATGGATAGAAAATCGAGCTCCATGGAGGAAGTTTCTGAGGTTTCTTGATGGAGTAGGAGATGCTTGGGACCAGTATGTTCTGGGGATGAAGAATGGATGTTGTTTCCGTGGAGACAGTGGATGGTGAGGATGCAAATGGAGGTCCATGATTCTGCATCAATTCTGAAGAGCCATTTTATGGTGAGTAAAATTTCATTTATCTTTTTATTCATGCATGTCTGTATCATTCATTAATTCAATACTTATTTCATGGATATTTATAGTTCTGTGTCTGATCTCTGCTTCTATTGTTCATTCATTCATACTTTATTCATTCATGCATAAAGAACACGATATAAACTATTTCTGTAAAATTAATTTGAACACCAATTCAATGCACCTTTGTAGTGCTATTCAAATTGGAACCAGCTTGTAAATGTTGTGTCTGCACAGATCAATTCACATCATACGGATCGACTGTCCTTTGACCGACTTTTTTTTTTTTTAAATAGTTCATTTTGCAATATTTGGACAAGAAAGTAAACGACCAACACGGCTATCCCTTTCATGGTATTGTGCATTATACAAAAATAAAACGAGAAAGGTTATGCTATAATTTTCTTTCTCTATACTACTTTACAGTTTAAGAATAAATTAATTTAAGGTTTGAAACATATTTGCTCTCTTTTCTTGAAAATATATATAAATGTAATAACAATTTTGTTGAAGTTGTCTTTTCCGGTTTAGCCTGAGAAATAGCTGATGATTTAATCAGTCACTCAATATAGCAATTAAGTACTTCCTGCTACACTTGGCTTGATAAATATTACAGATCCCTGAATTGCTTAAATTATTACTTATATCAACTAGATTGGATTAAAATATAATCCAAAAGGGTGTTCTCTAAACAATCTTAAGAGAATATTCACTCTAAAATGTTTTATTGAAAATAATATTTTGAAGAAAAAAGCTCCAAACATGGAAGAACACAATTAAAAAAAAATTAATTTGAGAATATGACTACTACTACTACTACTACTACTACTACTACTACTACTACTACTACTACTTTTATGCTATTGCTACTATTACTTCTACTGTTACTGCTACTATCACTTTCAATACTGTTCCTTCTTCTACTCCTGCTCCAACTTCTTTAATAATACTACAAAAATCTCCTGTTTGGAAATTTTTTTTCAACTTCTTGTTTCAATTTTTCAAATACATTTTGAATACTTAGTTATTTATCAATGCTTGTATTTGAATGACACCTAATATCGCAATCAATCGTCACAAGAGTATGACTGGGTCTTGCAAATTTCCCAGTGTATTATCCCATCCTATGATCAGCGAAAGTTGAATTAAAGTTCACATGATCTACATTTAACTGTCATTAGGCAGTCAACAAAGAGATCGGATTACAGTGTTATTATTTTTGAGAAAATCGTCTTGTCTAATTTGTTAATCCACCTCAAAGGAAAGGGGGTTTTATACAACAGTTCAAGTGCAAGCGCCTCTTTAGAAATTATTCCGACTTCCTTTGATGAAAATGCTGTTTTGCTGTCAAAGTTTTCCTACATGTAGGTTTTCGCAGAAAGCTTGTTTATGATGTTTTAAAGACCAGGTGCAATAACAACTTTTCTTGATAACAGATTTGCCCCTCTTTTTGATGATGAAATGATCAATTTTCTGAAGTTTGTTACACATTTTGTTTCAATACTTTGGGCTGAATGACATGTTTTTTTTGCCTCACCATTTTATTTTGCTAAGTTGGGATATGTTTCTAATTTTCTGACCAACCCTATAGAATTAGCCAGGTCTGAATTCAATTCTCATTTTCACTTTTCATTGACATTAGAAATTAAATAAAATCATAGATACATGTGAATTATAACCTCAAACATTGTCTTCAGTTTCCATGGCTTTTCTATATTTTCTAAAAGTCGTGATTACACATGAAACACATGAAACAATTACAAAAGTAAAAATTAATATTTCTGACAGATCAATCCTGTATTCAAAAGATGTTTTTCAGCCACCACCTAATAATTATTTTGATTGTTGCCTAATTTAGTGTTTATTTTTTGGTTGTATTTTTAATAAATCTTTATTCAGGACTCTGAAGTATAGCTCAGTCATCTCTTCCTCTTTCTTCTTTCTCCCCACTTACCCTCTTCCCCCTCTCCTCGAACTCTCCTCTTCCCACTTTTTGCTCTCTTTGTTCCTTTATCCCCTCTAGTTCTCCTTTCGTATTCCCCCTTCCTCCTTCCTCCCTCCCTATTTCCCTCTCTCCCCTCCCCTTTCTCCCCTTTCTCCCCTCACTCCCCTCCTCTTCCCTATTTTCTCATATACTCTTCCCACTTTCTCCATCTTGCCTTTCCCCCCCCCCCCCTTCTCCTTCCTTGTTCCCAATTTTCCTTCTCATGCCTTTTCCCTTTTCTTCTCTCCACTCCTCCCTTTCTTCTCTACCCTTCCCAGTTTTCTCCCTTTCCTCCCTCACAGCTCTCTCTCCCTCTCCTCCCCCCCCCCCCTCTCTCTCTCTCTCTCTCCCCCCTCTCCCCCTTCTCCCCTTCTCCCCCTCTCCCCATACCCCCTTTCCTCCCACTCTCCCTCACCTTTTTCATTCCCACTCTGTATACTCTAAGTCAATAATTGGACATGCAACCTGTTGAATGACTCACTGCCCATTGATGAATAGCTCCCTCTACTGTGCATTTACTTATAACCTGTGATTTGCACATTAGAACATTGTATTTGGTTCCTGTAAAAGGATTTCCTTTCACACGTTAAATATTTGAAAAGATGCGTAGAGTTTGGGAATAGTATATATCTTGTAATGCTTATTAACCCTAATTTGATTTAGGAAGTTGTTTGAATAAGTATCTATACATAGATAGATAATTTTTAATTTTATTTTTTAAAGAATTTAATCTTTTATTTCATCAGAATTCATGACAGCAAACCAAATATTTGAGGAGATAGAAGAAGTTACACCATAACTCAAAAGAATAAAAATTTTGCGTAGAACAGTTGTTGTACCTTATCAGACTAGGGGGGTGTTGATCAAAAATTGCAATTGCTCACAAATCAACTGCAAAGCAGTTGCGAATTTTCCTTTGATTTTACAACGATTTGTTTTTACAAATTTAAAGAAAAATAGTTCAGGTTATTTTTTTAAATTTCAGATAATAGAGGACAAACCAAATGATTGGGTCTGGGGTGTGTGGGGGGGGGGGGAGGGGAGAGGGTCAGCGTAGGTTAAAGTGTAAACACCTATAACCTTTTTTCCCCATTATTTCCTTGTAAATACTGGTGATCCCATGAATGCAAGATGCCAATAAGATGAGTCTGTGTCCTGGCCAAGCTTTGGATTACTTGTGAATTTTCCTCTTCAAATGGTCTCTTTTGACCATCGACAGCAAGACAAAAGATAGGGAAATGAACAAACATTTAACCCATGGTGATTGTAATAGGACATGGAAAGCAAAGAAAATCCATATTTTGTCCTTTTAAATTATCTTTCCCATGTTATTGTACAATTATCTGTTTCTGCAAATTAAAAAAAAAATCAGTTAATTCTTGAAATTTTGGTTGATGGAGAACAACTATTTATTGGGTGGAGTTGGGGGATTCTTTTCAGCCCAGGTGTTAATCGTAAATACCTATATCCTTTGGTTTCCCATTATTTCCTTGTAAGTACTGATGATCCCATTACAAGTTGACAACGAATTGAGACTGTATTCTAGCGAGCCTTTTAATTACTCGTGAATTTTCCTCCTCTAATTTTTTTTTGACCATTCACAGCAAGGCAAAAGACAGGGAAGTGAACACACCCATAGATACAAAGAAAATCCATATTCTGTCCTTTTAGACTAATTTTTCCCCTATGATTGTTCATTCTTTGTTTCTGCAAATTTTTACAAAATCAGATCAGGGGCGTTTAACATGAAGAGATACAATTAATTTTGCATTTAGTCGTATCTCTATGGTACACATTTAGCCGTAGACTTATGATTAATATTCATCGTAAGATGAATTGCATCTTTTCTGTTACAGGCCCTAAGTTATTCTTGAAATTTTGATTGATGGAGGATAAACAAATAATGGAGTTGGGTCTGGGATTGGGGTGGGGGTGCTCTTTTCAGCCCAAGGTCAATTGTGAAGACGTATACCCTTTTGTTTACTAGTATTTCCTCTTAAGTACTAATGATCCCATGAATGCAAGATGACAATGAGTTGAGTCTGTACTGGCGAAGCTTTTAATTACTTGTGAATGGTCTTTTCTGACCAGATTTAGGAAGACAAAGGATAAGGAAATGAATACACCCATGGGGATAGTACATTGCTTAATTGACTTTTCTTTCGTTTTTTTTTGGGGGGGGGGGGGCTGTTAGGTGTTATATCCCTCATGAATCGTGATCAGAAATTCCTAATAATCATCAACCTATGCTGGCGATTATTCAGAATTTGTTGTTGCACAGCATTACTTCTTTGTACTCATAGTAGTTCATAATTACTTTTGCAAAAAGAGTTGATTAATAAGAATCTAAACTGAATCATTCCAACTAATAATTATGATAATAACTTCATTATTTGAAATGTATGTATAGATCTTTTAATTTGTTTTTAATTTCATGAATTTTCCAGTTATTTGGTCTGCTTTTATTCAAGCAGGATACTTTTAAAAGTAAAAAAACAAGAATTTTTTGGAAAGAGAAAAAAACATCTGTAATTTATAACAAATACTGTGAATTAATTAGTGTACCAAAGTATGTTACAATCCCATTTTAATATTTGGGTTTATTAGGTGTTAATTGTTCCATTCATTAGGTACTTATTATTTATGATATTTTTCAAAAAGTTATCAAAGGATAAGTTTTATTTCCTTTCTGTAAATTGTGGGTGTGCCATGAAATAAGTATCCTTTTATGAAACAAATTGATTTATCACCGAGAAACTTAATCTTATCAGTTGGGAGGAAAAATTATTTTTTCATGAAAATTACTTTTTTTTCTGGAAACATAGTTTGCTGTGGAATTAAAAACATTTCAATATAAAATTATCAATGTTCAAAGTAATGCTGCTATCATTGAGTTAAAATATTTACAGGCCTATTCATATACAGCTTTTGATTTTAAGTTTAATGACTTTTATTAATGAGATTCCGATTATGGAAAACAAGGAAGGGCCTAATTACAATTAATCTTCTAACCTAAGCTCCCATTTGGAATATTGCTTGCTGCAATCTTATATTTCCAAATCTTGGCTTAGAATAAATTATTTTACTCCTATAGGATTAATTTGTGGTGAAGGTAAGGTATTTTATCCTGATTCAGTGTAGGTTTGCCCTTTCTACTGTAGCTTAGAAAGTCAAAACTGAACAAAAATAATTTTCAGATTACCTTCTTTTTCCTCAGCAGTATATTTTATTCACAGGTATAAAGTACAGCCCTTCAGAAACAAAAACCATTGGAACAAGCCTGCTTTTGAAGATTATATTTCTTTTGATCGCAATTATTCAGTGATGTTTTTGATCCTCCCAAAGCTTACATCTCACTTTCAATTATATTCCTTGACACAGTATAGCAGCATTAGATATAATATTTCATCGCCCATATAACTTAATATGGTGTGAAGGTCCAATCCTGTGCTGTCCTAGTTTTCACCTTGCTATTTACTTAAAAACATTGTTCAACATTGTTTCTGTTTTTAAAAAACATTATCAACTCCCAGATTCTAAATACTACCTACTACCTAGAGGTTGAATGTGTACTTTAATAAACTAAGCTGTGAAAACATTAGGCTTCACAATCAAGGTGTTCATTGCTTAAAAACATTATTACAATTTAAAATATCATCCACATATGCACACTGTGCAGTAACAGTGATATGCTTTATTCAACTTTCACAGATATCTTGATAGTGCCTGTATATTTTTCTTCTTCTTTTTGCATTCTTTGTTGCTTTTTCATCATCCTAACCAATGCACTTTCAATTATGTTTTATCAGAAATGACATAAAATTTGTGAAATATTATGGAATGGACTGTGTAGATCATTTAAAAAAACACATTTTATCAATAATTGAAAATCCCCCATTTTGTTTAAATTCAAACAGCAAACAAATAATGTAAAATCAAAAACACACAAAGAATAAGTTTTAAAAAATGCATAAATACTAGCCATCAATAATTCTTAATTTTACTGGCAATATACTTTTCATTTTAAGATATCATTACCATTGATGGATCGATGACAAATCAAGAAATGAACAACTACCAAAAGTTTGTTGTGAAAAGGTCAATAACTCATTCATATATAATTTATCAAGATTGATATGCTTAAAGACCTCTTTCATATTTTGTGCTGCACTCAACCCAGGAGAGGTGAATGGATACCTGGGAGGAATATTTATTCCTTGAAACGCCAAGTGCGCTGGTGGCCGCCGGGCTAAAGCCAGGGTAATAATAATGCAAAGCACCTTTAGCACTCAACAGAGTGGATATGTATATAAATTGCATCTATTAATATTATACATGCCAACCATTCTGGAATATGCATAAGTTCAAAATTCAAATAGGAATAATGCATCAGCTGAACCAAAATCGGCAAACATATCAAGAATAACTATATTCTCATCCTTTTCCTTGTAACAAGTGCCTTGAACTCATATAAAAAACCCTCATCATTCCCCTGCATACATTCTGAAACAGTTGGCAACTCAGATATAGGTGCAGTCAAGAAATCTATACGGTACCCTCCTCTCTGCATTAAATTACACATCACGCAAATGTAAAGTTCCACCGTCTATATTCATTGAAAATATTTAATCATCTCTTATTTAGCCTATATTCAAAATTTAATGATTTGGTATCTATAGGTTGTTATCAATACAGAAGGGCAAGCCCTTGACACAGAGTATAAGATAAGCCCTTGCAGTATTATTTCACTTATTTACAAGTCGTAAAATGGAACAATTTATAGGGGCTCGAAGGTGCGTTCAACAAAAGGCTGAGTGCATCGTTATTATAACGATTTTGGATGCAAAGAGATGGAAAACTTATCAGAAAGATGACCCAGAATGAAACTTTTTGCTTGTATAATCCTGGGACATGAAATTTGCATCCCACGGTACAAACTTTGTGTCCTAGGGCTAAAAATTGTATGTCCAAAGTCGTGAATTTTTGCGCTGCTGGTCACAACTTTTCTTCTCTGGAAACAAACATTTCATCCCTGGTCACAAACTTTGTGTCCTAGGGCTAAACTGTTGTGTCCCAGATCGCAAATTTTTGTATCCCTGGTCACAAACTTTATGTCCTGGGGCTAAAATTTTGTGTCCAAGGTTGCAAACTTTGCAAACTAGGGCACAAACTTTATTCCCTTTTCATAAACTT
>BQKZ01005387.1:31712-42658 GCA_036244855.1 Temnopleurus reevesii | reverse complement strand
TATTCCTGCCAGGTACCCATTTACCTCACCTGGGTTGAGTGCAGCACACTATGGGTAAATTTCTTGCTGAAGGAAATTAAAGCCCTGGGAGAGATTCGAACCACCGACCCTCTAGTTAAGAGGCGAGAGTCCGAACCACTACACCACGACGCTCCCATACCAGGTCTGAAATTTACCAAGATGATATCATATAAGACCCCACGAATTTCACGAGAACAGGAATAATCGAATCTTGAAATGATGTAAATGAAAGGGAAGCCACTAACATATCTTAAATTTAACAAGATGATGTTGTCGAAGACACTAAGGATTTCATGAGAACGGAAAGGATTGCATCGTCAAGCCGCCAGAAGGTCAGGAATTAATCAAGATAATGTCGTCCAAAACCCTGCGAATGTTACGAGAAGTCAATTAATCGTAGCTGCACATCATTGACAAGGAAACCCGTTACCAGATCGGAAATTCAACAAGATGAAGTTGTCGGAGACACTACGATTGCGATGGCGTCTTAAAGGACTGCATACACAAACAAGGACAAAGGAAGATATGTAGATCTAATTTCCAACAATACACTAAGAATACCATGTTAACTGAAATAATTACATCTTAAAATGATCTCAAGGGAAGGGAAGACGCTACCAGGATCTGATAATCAACAAGATAATGTTGTCAAAGACACTACGAACGTCATGAGAAATAAAAGGACTGCATCTTTAAATAATGATTTTGAAATTGAAAATGCTACCAGATCTGAAATTCTACAAGATGATGTTGTCTAAAACACGAGGAATGCCATGAGATCTTAAATAATGGCATCTTCAAATAATGCTAGGAAAGACGTTACCAAATCTGAGATTCAACAAGATGGTGTTGTCGAGGACACTACTAAGGCGATAAAAAGTGACAGGATTGCATTTTCAAACAATGACAAAAAATAATACCAGGTCTGGAATTTACCAAGATGATATCGTAAAAGACAGCACTAATTCCATGAGAACCAGAAATAATGTAAAGCTATGGGAAGACGCTACCAGATCTTCAATTTAACAAGATAATGTGGTTGAAGGAGCTACGAAAGTAATGTAAACTTAAAGGACTGCATCGTCAAATACTGCTAATGGAAATTAAAATGGATCTGATATCAAACAAGACTGAGACACTATGAATGCCATAAGGCTTGGAATAATCGAATCGTCCACTAATGCTGACTGAAGGCGAAGACGCCTTGATGTTATCGCCTAAGGAGAACTGAAATAATGGCATATGCAAATCATTTCAAGGGATGGGGAACACGTTACCAGGTCTGGAGTGAAACAAGATGATGTCCAATACAATACAAGTGCCAAGGAAACTAGAATAATTGCACCTTCAAATGACGCCAGGAGAGTATAAAACTAGATCTAAAATTCAGCAATATGTCACTTTCCAAGACGCTATGAATGACAGGAGAACTGACGAAAATAGATCTTCAAATACTTTCCAGGAAGGCTACTACCAGATCTCGAATTCAACAAGATTCTGTTGTCTAAGACACTGCGAACATGAAGAATGGCGTGAGAACGGACACAATTGAATCTCAACATCTCAACAAATTTTACCCATAAAAGACGCTACTAGATTCGCAAGATGATGATGCCCGAGACATTAAGAATGCCATGAGAACTGAAATAATTCCATTTTCAAATAATGCAAATTACGGGAAAATGCTACCAAATTTGAAATTTGTGAACTAATATTTCCAAAGATATTGCAAAGGCCTTGAAAATCGAAGTCTTTTGACAAAGACATTGAAAAGCCAATGCGAATCGAAAGGATCCTATATTGAAATATTCCCCGGGAAAGACGCTAACAGATAAACTTCAACAAGATGATGTTGTCAAAGACACTAAAGCTGCTGTGAGAATGGAATTGATTGTATCTCACCACTGCTAAGGAAAGACAATACGAGACACCGAAAAGAATTTAAAGATGAAAATGGTCGCATCTTCAAATGCTTTTGATTGATTGTGGATATTGAAATAATGCTCAAGACGACGCTAACGGATCTGAAATTCAACAAGATAATTTCGCAGAAGACATACTACCCATGAAATAAGAGGAGCAGTATTTAATCAACATCTGCGTGATAAAAAGACTTATAGTCGGTGATGAACGCGGCAGTGATGTCGAATGTGTTTTATCAAGTAGTCATGCTGACACAAAGAATTATCTTTTTATTTAATCAATAAATGATGCTTGAAATGTGAAATGGGAAACAATCTGGTGACGTGTTTTCATTTTTGTAATGCTTAGTATTTTTGCCAAGACATTGTCAAGTCTTTCGAGAGAAAAATATGTTTGTCTGTGTGTATGTGCGTGTGCGTGCGAGAAATGCATGCATATTGATTACATAAAACACATACTCATAGATGAGTAAATAAGTAGCAATTTTTAATCGTACCGTGATCAACGATTGGCGTATTTATAACTTTATATCATTATTAGTCAATAAATACAAAATAAAGTTCGCAATTCAATACTTCCAAATTTTTAGAATTTACATTTTCACTAAACCGAGTTGACGCAATAAGAGTAAAAACTACTCTTGTATTTTTGTGTGAGTGTGTGTGTGTGTGTGTGTGTGTGTGTGTGTGTGTGTGTGTGTGTGTGTGTGTGTGCACGTACACATATTTGGTGTATCATGAGGCCCACAATCTTAAAATAAATAAAGCCCACCATTCCCATATCATCTTCTCTGTCTTCGTTTACGTTACTGAGACAATGATAAAACATGAAATGACAAGCTTTTAAAAAAAATCGAGGGTTCACAAACAAAACACCGTCAGTAGTATCTCGTCATTTTGATATACCGATGTAAATATTTGTTGATTGAGTTATCTTTATATTATACTTGTCTATTGTATCGGTCTATATGTATGACAGCCTTAATTGACACCATTGAAGTGTGAAAATGAAATATTTGCTTGGCAGCATATAAAAAAAGAAGATTGACCTTTACACAGTGATTTTTGGTTGCGGCTTTCTGTTTGCGAAACCTCGTAATGTTCTTTATTAAGGGGAACTTCACCCAGACATTGATATGATTTGAGTGAAAGGGCAAATATGATAATCAAACTGTAAACATTTGAGACACGATCGGATGGTCCGTTCAAAATTGTTATTTACACCCCTTCATGGGCTCTGTGAGTTGGCAACTTTGCTAGCTCAAAATGACTGCTAACATGGAGAACTATCCATTTACTTTGTATACAGAATTTCACATTTTCTTCTTCTTGTAGAAAAGTAAACAAAATTACATGTTTCCGTTCAATTATGATATAGACATATTGATTCCCAATACATTCTGGGGATGAACCTTGTTGATGCCTTCTCTCCTTTTCTTTAAAAGGAACAACATGTGGAATTCTGTGCGCAAAGTGAAAGGGGAGTTCACCATGTTGACCATCATTTTTAGTCTGTAAAGTTGCCAACACAAGGAGTCCGTCAGAGGTGTGTGTCAAAACTTTGCAAACTCATAACTTTTGAACGGATCATCTATTCTAGCTCAAATTTGCGCACTTTAGTCATTGTATCTTCCTCCATCCACTGACAGCACATTAATGTCTGGGGTAAATTCCCCTTTAATCATACCACGGTCAAATCGCTCCCATCCTCTGATGAAGAGACACTGATCGACACGACCAATGAGTACGATACCGACCACGGCTGCCTTCCAGATCCGGAAGATACACCCAGCCATGCCGAGGAGAACGTTGAGGAAGATGAAGAAGAATGTGATCACGTGGAACAGGTGACTGTGGGGGGGGGGAAAGAAATATATATATAAAAAAGAATACAAAATTGTTTTGAGCCATTCAAAAATGCCCTATACACTGTGAGCAGAAGGGACAAAGGACTGGCAAAAGTAAACAACTTAAGTTTCACATTTACGATAGCATTTTTATGATCACAAAAGAGAGTCCCGGGTGGGTCTCTTTTTCAACATTTTACACAAAATAGAGAAGACGGAAAATTCTTTGGTATCCATCTAGCTATTGGAATTTGGAATTTATTCCAAATTTATTCCAAATTTATTCCAAGCTATTGTTATTTTTTTTTATTTTGTCCCAGGCCTTTGTCCTTTATGCTCACAGTGATGCTTATGGTGTCCCATCGAATACAATAAATGCCATCTGAGCCAATACACTGTAAACATAGTAAACAGCCATTTTACTTTCCAATCTACCAGTCTAAACGGGTTCTATCCATCTTATTAACCATATAATTACAGTATTACAAAAACACGTAAGCCTGCTTTGATTTAAGTATCAATACAAAGGAACGTTAAAATTCCAGTTCATTTTATGGAAATAAATCCTTTAAAAAATGTCATAATGGGGCAAGCTAACAGGCTATCGCACAGTCGTTAGCTGTTTTTCTTCATTCACTAAATATTTATCGATGTCACATCAGACAGATAAGAGATGAGGTATCAAAGACGAATAATTTCGGTCTCTTATTTCAACTCACATGTTTTTTAGCACTAGTGCTCCATCGTCATGGGACTGTAGGAGCACACATCTAGCAAATAGTCGAAGTGCGATGTAAAGAAATATTATCATCACAAGATGTAACCTTTAAAAGAAATATAACCCTCAAAAGATATTAAAAAAATGGAATATAAATGCAAAAAGTATATTAAACACAATGTGAACTATTTTGGTAAAATAAAGTGGGTCATAGATAATAGATCCGTACGCCGTGTATTCAACTGTGCGGACACAATAATCACAAGCCGGTTCCGATTTGAATAGCATTACAAAGGACCATTGAATTGGTGTTCGACTTAATTTTACGGAAATAGTTTATATCGTTTTATTAACATATTGGTGACATGAATACAATTCCACGTACAATATCCCTAAAACACTGTTAATAAATGAATAGTTATGTTAAGTGCTGCCAGAGCTCATGAAATGAGTCCTCATGTTAAAAACTTTCTCGAAACGAGAGACACACCTTCCAAACATCCCAATCAATGACGATAAGAGAAAGAAACGACTTACCAATAATCTCCCATCAGATCTACAAAGCGCCCGTACTGAAAGAGAAGACCCAGTCCTGTGAATATTGTCCAAAGAATCGCTTGTAGGATGATGAATCCTAAAATGAAGAAAAAAATCACTATTTGTCTGCATCTATATCTTGCGATCAATTATCATATATTTTGCCTGTTTATTGGGCACCTTGTATAACCTATACCACGCATCTACCATGTATGAACCATGTTGAATAATACGGTAATCGGCAAAGGATATGGCACCTGAAAACTAACCAGTGAACAATATTATGTATGGATGATATTTACAGGTATACTCACCAGAGATGAGAAAAGCAATTGTGTAGCCGCTGAATTTCATTGCTGAGGTCTACGAGAGAAGAAATAGATGTATACATTTAAGTGATTCATGTTCTAATTACCCTATAATTTGATTACAATTGTAAATTGCTACACTGTACAGCACTAATTCATTTTTGATGTTGAAGAAAAAAATTAAATGTTATTTTTTTTTAATTGAATTGAATTGAACAAGGAGAATTCATTTCTGATTATGAGTTCCTATTGTTCATTTTCTTTCTTTGAGTGGTCCGCACTCTACAAGCATTGCTTTTTAGCGGACCCCTCCACTTCATCAGTATTCCTATTATTCAAAAAAGAAAGAAAGCACTCCATAAAATGTATGTTTTACTTTGTATGTTAGCTGTTTTGTACAATATTTGTCAATGTTATGTTCATTATATTTTTGTTATACAGAGTTTTATTCAACTCTTTTTTGTTGTAAATGTTCATTATACTTTGTATTATTTCTGATGAAGTGAAAATAAATTAATTGAATTGAATTGACTATGAACAATATTGACACATTAACAATACAAAAACGTGTACCTTTATACGTTTTTTTTTCGATTAGCACCTCCCCCCTTCCCACTGACGTGATATTTTCGCTCTTTCAAAAAGGGTAAAGTATTACTGAAACTCGATTTAATTTTCTCAAATTTCACTCTTTTGCAGTGACCTCCGTTATCACTCGTAGTTCACAACAAAAAGAGTGAAAACAACAATATGCATTCGAATTTCATTTTCTATACGTATTATATAGAAAACGCGCTCTTTCCCAGCGTAAACGTTTTTTTCGCTGATTTTGTTTATGGAGTATAAGCAGGGAGTTGTCACAGTAGTTCTACTGTGACAACTCCCTGGTATAAGTAAGAAATTACCACAACTGAAGGAGCTCTCTGCTTTCTATACGATAAGGAATGGTCACCAATCCATAGGCTGTGGGTGTTGGCTCTGCATGAAAGGAAAAAAAGTACCAGAAGTTAAACATTTATTGTAAAATGATTGAGGATTAACAGTGAATAAGAATCAAGATACTTAAAATACGTCATCGATATCATAATCTTTGTTTTGACATATTCATTTCGTTGTGTTATGGAAAAGCAAAAATAAGTAACTAGAGAATTGGACGAAATTCGTTTCTCACATTATATTCAATGATATCCCCATTTGAAATTACCTGTAGTTCCGCAATGTGAATGTACTGTTGATAACAGTAACTCCAAATGACACAATGACGGACGCATAAAAGGTGCCTGAAATAGAAAATGATACATATGTTCGTTACCGATCATAACATAAATTATGAAATTATAATTTCTTTACCAAGCTGAGGGAGAGGATTGTGGAGTTTTTGCAGCTGATCAAAGAGGGTTATTTTAGTATTGGATCAACGAAAAATTCATGTACAAGTTAAACATTTCGCTTGGGATTCACTTTCGCTAATTTTGCGGCCATGAATTCGCAACTTTTTTCACTCATCATACCAAGCCCATAGATTAATCTAATGGCATTTCGAAACGTGACAATAACAACCCACTGATATGTAAATATGTCAGAAAGTTAGTTATTCGCCGGAATTTGCGTACTAAAATATTGACTTTTACAAGGCTCGAACCCCGAACATCCGAGGAAATATTTATGTTAACGTCTTAGCATTCGTAGCATTTAGATTCTAGGCATATGATACTTGCTTTGATATTGGTGCATTTCACATTTTTAACCTAAGACAGTTATCACCTTACCTGGTAAAATATCTGGTAGAGTATATTCATACCGTATCAACAATGGACGGACAGCAGCCACGTAATATGCACAGGTCTGAAAACATTAAAGAAGGGAACAAATAACTTTATTACGTTAAAATCATGATTATTGAAAAATGAACGAAGCAGAAGATTATGTGAATAAAAGAAGATAACATTTATGACAAATATTCAGACCGACAAACATGACAAAGTTGTATTTAAATTCAGAAAGAATTAAGAAATAGATACGGGAATACTATATTACTTAGAGTTAAGAGACTGAAGGCCGACACGTACATCTGCGTTTTTAGTCTGCGTCGGCCCAGCGTTTTCGACAAACGCCCCCTAGCTCACAATACGGAGCTCAAGCAAAGAAGACGGAAGGGTCCATCCGGACGTTATTTCTGAAGCGCGGGGAAATAACGTCCTGATCGGCCCTTCCGTCTTCTTTGCTTAAGCTCCGTATCGTACATTGATCAGACGGTCGAGTGACGTTCGGCTTGTGCGCATAAGGAGCGTACGTCTAACGGCAATCCACCGTATGACCTGAGTCTTTGTGCGCGGCCAAGGAGCGTTTGATATTGTAAAAAAAAAAAAAAAAAAAAAAAAAAAACGCTTGGCTGAACGCAGGCTAAAAACGCAAAGTCGTGAGTCGACCTTTAATTTTAGCTTTCTCTTAAAACCATATCAAAGTTTGGGTTCTTCAAAGATGTAGATAAGGTTTTCAGGAGTGGTTAAATGTACATTTTCAGATTGACGAGTAGAGTGGATATAAACAACGCTATTTTTAAGAAACCTGTTTTGAAAAATGATGGGCATTGTCCCGGAATTGAATTAAACATAAACCCACCAAGATATTTAAAAATCATCACTCAAATTTTAGTATGTTATGTTAAAAGAAAAGAGTATACTAACCTGATACATACACGCAACTGCAAGGCCTACGGTACACACGATGCGAGTAGAATATTTGAATCCTGGAAACATGAAACGTGGACTTATAGAATCAAAACATTTATGATACCAGTATATAAGAATATCTTTGCCGTATTAAACTTATGATTTATGACTTTGTAATGCATACATTATATTAAGTTATGCAATATAGGACACGTATATTCTACAAGTATCATTAATAATGTTGTGAAAAGGTTTCGTGCTGTAATCATAAATATGCATGACAATTTGCATTAAATTGATAAATAGTTAGATGAAATAATAATAAAAAAAAGATACCTATGAAATTCATACCTGGGATACGGGGGTAAAATCTTCTGAAGATTTTGTTGGTTCTCCCATCCAGTTTATTCTTGCTGAAAGTTATTAATGAGAATGGGGCACAAAAATGATGGGGTTTATTTCGGTATTTAGAAAGAAGGCCAACAGACATAATATGCTATACATGACAGTGTGAAATATTAATTTCCAGGTTGACCTTACTGCGGGTGGTGGTGTATTTTTGCGGTCACCCAGCTAGAATGGGGCGTATAACAAACTTTTTAGAACTGTTACAACTGTTATGAATTGATAAGAATGAATAAATATCGGTCATTATTCATATTCTAAACACTCCATTGTTGTTGATGTTGTTGTTGTTTTTTGTTGTAATAAATATGATTTACTTTTGGCGATCTAAATTGCAAAATTTAAAGTTATCATTGATGTCAATTCTTGTGGAGGGGGATGTCTAGTTAAGAACATCAATTAGAAAACTTAAGGGGCATCAGTCTGTGCAGTTCGACCAACGTAAATGCGTCAAACATGGAAAATCGTATATAGGATCACGTCCTGGATAACAAAGATTCCGACAACTGATTGAAAATATGTCATCCGATAATTAACTAGTTGGCGAAAGATTGCATTGGAATTATTTTTCATTTAGTTATAGATCAAAACATTAGCCTCTCGATCATCACTTCACATTTTAGCCAAGACGGATGTTATGAGATCAAGGCATCATTGGCACGATTAGGGAAAGTGTTTCCGATTTTCATTCGGGCAGTTTTAATCATGTTTATATAGATTTGGAATTCATGTGAGGGGAAGAATTATGAGAGAGAGCAGTGAATCTGTGTTTGAATTGCTCAGATATTTCTTAGTTAAATGTATCTTCACCAACATTGAAATCACTGCGAAAGAATGAATTTCCACTCGTTTACAAATTAAGTTATTTATTAGACAACGCTTCTGGGATCTATAAAGAATATGTAAATGAGTGCAGGTCGCATGTTTTTATTTATTTACTCACTTTTGTGAGTGAAGAATTGTTCTTTCAACATTAAACCTCTTTTTTTTCTATTTGAGCAATAAATATCCATTCATTTTTTGACATGTGTAGGAAAATAATTTTGATAGTTTACAGGAACAGGTTGAAGATTTGTCAAAAGGGCACCTTGGACAGCTCAAGAAACTGCGGGCGCAATTTTTAAAATGGGGAAAGGGTGGGGGACAGCAAAAAATTATAACAAAGAAAGAAAAAAATATTTCATTTAAAAAAAGCGGTGGACATGGCGAAAGGAGGCACCAAATGATAAGACATGGTAAAAAAAAAAACAAGTGCAAAAAAAGGAAGAAAAAGGGGGTCTTAAAAAAAATCTTGATAATGTAACTCCCAATATGGGACCATGCCCCCCCCCCCTCCCCAAACTCTGGATCCAACTTATTTTCCAGAGTCTTGCGAAACTCTAAAGCTGAATTTTGCCAAGTTCACTAAGATCTTACCTCGTCCAGACGGCTGCGGGTTGAAGCAGATAGCGAACTCGCACGTAGTAATGTGTATCCTCAAATTGATTCTCACTCTAGTTTTGGCAAAGGCGAAGGAAATTAAAAAAGGAAGTGTCAAATTAACACCTGGGTTTTAATTCGTTTTGAAGTCTCTGTAAATAGATTGCTTATTTCTCTATATGCATTTCATAGTTATAATTCAAACAAAAAATGGATCGTTATTCAGTCTAATAATCAAAAATGCGGTCACAATACTTCTCACAAGTTTATATCAAATACCATATGTGCCATCATTTCAACACGTAAATATAAGACTTGCCAACGTAATACTTGCATCAGGGAGTAGAAAGAGGTTTTTATCTATCTGGTTCAGCACTTCATGAAATATTTATTCGGACATGGGTATAGATAGTTAACGTAAAGATTTCATATGTTGTAAAAGCAAATTTTAATCGTTAGTCGAAACCTCACTTATTCATTTCCTCTAGTCACCAAACCGTACCGTAAAAGTGATACACGCGTAATTACTGATCAACAGCAAATATTCTTTCAAGCATGGGGCCAAAGAGACGATAAAATCCATAATTGCTATTCTGCAAGGTTTCTCATGCACGTTAATTTGTATCTTTTACTGCTGTTCTCCATAAATCCAAATCAAAGACTACCAGAAAGAAAATCGGAAGGGCTATTTAGAGGATTTGCCGTTTCTTTATTTTTGTTTGAGTGTTTGATTTTCAACACCCCCTCCCAATAAAACCATGAAACATATGCAGTATATTGGCAAATTTTTATCTCTTTAATACCCTCGGTCTTCACCACCTAAATAGAGAAATTGACAACGCAATCATTGCACAAAAATAATAAATCCTCAAAACGATATGACTACTTTTCATTACACCAATAAAAATCGTACGCAATATTGAGACGGATTTCATTAGCATCGGTGCAATCTTGTAGACTCGCGGGTTAGCCTTGAATAAAGGTTATATAGAGGTGCGATCTTATTAGACCATGTAAAGTACGCTACATTTACTCTAGTGATGATGACAACTAAGTTCAAAATTGGCTAACAAAGCTGTAATCTTCGTGCTGATCTG
>BQKZ01005387.1:17277-31608 GCA_036244855.1 Temnopleurus reevesii | reverse complement strand
ACCCCCCCCCCTTCTCAGAAAAATAGGTGGAACCATCATGTAGACACATTTAATTGTAAATAATTAACCAAACAATATTTACGGCAAGTGATTATCATGATTATCTCTTTAATACCCCCAGTCTTCACCACCTTCATAGAGAAATTGACAACAGAATTGTTTAAAAAATAAAACGCGAACAGTGCAAAATAAGAAAAGTTAAAACATTTGCATATGCTCGAACACCCTGAAATTTGCAATTTGCAATAATCATGAGACTCTCAAGCCTACCCATATTAAAGCGAATGTTTCAGTGTTTTACTATTTTGCTGATTCACTTGGCGTCATTTGTAACGTTTTGACCAGGTACCTAAGGTGAACAGCTATATTTATTTGTCTGATCTGTTGATAATGTTGTTCGAGTAACATGAGCCAATTTTCTTGTTCTTCGGGAATGTTTCCAAATGTTCTTTATATTTTTAACTTATCGTTTCAATATGTCAAATTCATGCATATTTAGACAGCTCTGCCAGCATAGCACCCGTAGACATTCTTAAACGCTCTTATCACACTTTCGGTACAAAATTTTGTATGAAGGTCTCAAAGGTCTTAGTCCATCAGAAGGTAATACCATGGATAGGATTCGAACTCATGACCTTCTGAACAGAAGACACAAGTCTAAACTACAATGGTATGACTCTTCTAAAATAACGACTACCAAGCTTCAAAGGTTTACGAGGTATTAAGTCACGTGACTCAGAAATGAAAAGAGATAAAAGCCATTACTGCGTAAATATGATAAATTACCACTCCTAATAATCAAATATCAGATTTGTAAGTAGCAATGGGGATAAACTTTGAATATTATCTCAAGTGTTTTATGACCCACCTTTTTGGCATTGAGGAGTCGTCTGCACATGCGCACTGTCCTTCTAATGAAGTACATCTCAAGTCCAAACAATGAGAAGACAATAGGGATATTTACAGCTCCTTGTACATCTCCTTCTCCTGACTTTCATTACAAAATGAATTATTGGAATTAATTACCAATACTTGATCCGTGTTCATTATATCAATAATTCATATTTAATAATAATCTGAAGGGTGGTAATTATTTACGAATATCCCTATTTCCACGATATAAACTATTTCCATAAAATTAAGTCGAACGCCAATTCAATGATCCTTTGTAATTATATTCAAATTAGAACCGACTTGTCATTGTTGTGTAGGCACACTTTATTTTGCGGAAATAATTTATATTGTGATTTTCTTTTTCAAAATCATGATTGTCTTTATGATCTAGTATTCATGCATTAGTAAAAACATGCAACGCACAAACAAAATAAAACAGTACCGTACAATTTTTCGTGTCATCATTTCAATCATCTTGCTCTTCGAAACAATTTGCAAGGCACTTCATATTTGCAAAACTATTTCGACAAAATACTCTAAGATAATTGGTTCTTAACCCATTGACTACTGACTTCTGTAATACCCATAAACTTTGTACAGGGATTCCTGCATGGTTTCAGTAGTCAAAGGGTTAATTGTTAATGCAGTGTTTAGATTAACTTACCCCTATTGGACATCTAATAAAGCCATACACTTTGAAGACCAACCTGTCCAACAGTAAATGCAAGTATTTATTTTTTGACTTATACCATGAATATGAAAAAAAAACATTATCAATAACTATATGTACAATAAAAAGAATCTTTATTCATTCAGGTAATTGTCTCATCAGGGGCTTGTAACATAAAATAGATACCATAGATTAAAAATCTATCGTATCTTTATGCTTCATGTTTTGCCATAGACTTACGATTAATATTTATCGTAAGTTTGATTGCATCTTTTATGTTACAGGCCCCAGACATATCAAGATTATGATTCCCATGATATAGTACTGTTGTAATAATGACTTACAAACGTTTTCATATAGAAGCACTGTAATCTACAGTTTTGCTTCACTTAAACTGATAAAGAGGATGTGCTCTGATGGCATTTGATATGATGATCTGATCTAATAGTTAATTTTGAAATACATCAGACTTTATTTCGAGTGATTGAAAAGTAATCTAACCCGATTGTGATAGAGGACGAATCTTTGAAAAGGTCGACAATTGTTATCTATGAATTAGATTAATATATTTAATCAAGTTAGATGATTTAAATCCATTTTCGATTGACTATGTATGGGAATAAGTTTTATTTTTAATTAATAGCTCAATCAATACGGTAGCAAATGAATAAAAACAATCTTTATTGATTAAAATAATTAACTATCAATCTAATTTGATCCCCAAAAGTTGATCTAACCGATAGATAAATAAAGATAATGTTTTTTTTAATGATTTGTCCTCCATCGTAATCTGAATAGATTATCTTAATCGCTCAAATTCAGAAAGTACAATGGAACCGGAACTATTTCGTCAAAACAAATGTTAGGTGGGTTCCGGTGCCAACGATAAGAAAATAAACTTGAACTATATTCATATATCTCGGGATGTCGGTTTCAAATACTAATTTGCAATGGATGAATTGTCAGCTCATCCGATATATCACCACATTAAAAGTGTTTTTTGCCGAGTTGAGCGTAGACACAGCTCCTCACAAGGCTCTCTTACTTTCATCTTTATTCCTGCTTGTCAATAGTTTAATTTAACTGTGCAGCTTTATATTTCTATGATGCATATTTTACTTTTGTACTTTTCTTGTGTTTTCTGTTGTAGGGCCCCTGTGAAAAACAGTGCTGTGATCACTGACTGGGCAGCCCTACTGAAATAAAACAAACAAATAAATAAACAAGTTCACCGAAGGTTCAGAATAAGAACAATAACAATGTTTAGTCTTACCAGTTGGTGGTGTAAAGAAGTCCAAATGTATTCATTGGTACGGTGTCAAATGATACACATAGTGGAAACGGATAAAAGATCAGACCAACCACGCATACTGATATATACTTCATTATCTCTGAAACAAAGGCTGTAATGATATTAAAGATGGATAACATAAAGTAGATATATTAGGGAGAAACGTAATACTTATGAACATTTTCATGCCGTTTTGTGCATAATTGCAAGTTGAAATTTGGACCTGTAACTTTGGACAATTATCATCAAAGAGCCTTAAATCGGATACCAGGTGCTTGAGTTTCTAAACTTTAAAAGAAATAAACTTACTAATAAAGTAATGAAAGATTGAATGCAATTGCGATTTGGGGCTGCAATAAAAATTATTTAAATTTACACATTCAATCAATATCTGGGAAAATTCAAGTATATAACTTTGAAAAAAATGCGCCGTCAAATGGATACATAATGATGTGGTCAATAGTTTCACGGTATAAACTATTTCCGTAAAATTAAGTCGAACGCCAATTCAATGCTCATTTGTAATTATATTCAAATCGGAACCGACATGTAATTTTTTGGCCGCACAGTTCAATACACGGTGTATGGATCTATTATCCACGACCCACTTTATTTATCGGAAAAAGTTTATATCGTGTTTTAAGCACAAAAGTGGCTAGATCATTGTGTGCCAAGGCGAACAATTGCCACAGTTCTTATCCCTTACAAAATTATACGAATGTTATTATTTCAGACTACTATTCGTTACGATCATATTTCAAAAGATATCGTATAAAAACTGATTGCTGGAAACATCACGAGGGTCGATTTGGATATCATTTATAGAGGCCAAGTACACAGGGGCCAATGGACTTATATGGATGTAAGATGGCCAAGAAGGCATAATATCAATTAGGGTTAATGTACATGTAATTAAATCGTGGTAAAAATAAATTTGTTTGACGTCACATTGATCTTCTCAGTGAATCTTCGAGAAATGAATGATGACAAATTAATTAGGCGTTATAGTTACGTGAGGATGAAATATGAATGGCTTGTATTCTTCATAAACTTTGGTTTTGCATTGCCAATTACTTTGAGGGATAATGCGTGTGCCTTAACTGTCTTCTTTTTTCACATTAGAACACAAAAACGTGGTTAATTGATCAATAACATTTCAAAGGGCCGCCTAATTTATATTCTTTCTATTAACCATCATCGTCATAACCATGTGAATTCCATTTATCATTTTATTCATATGTTGAATCCTCTGCGACGTCATCATCAACATCATCGTTACTGACTTGTTCCATTTACAATGATTTAGTCCTACTATCATCATCATCATTATCCTCAACTGATTATTGTAATCAAAATAAATCGATGAGAACCGCAATCATCGTCACCCCTGTCATCATCATCTTTGTCACCATCATCATCATCATCATTATCATCAAAATCATCAATTTTTTCATCATCATTTTTATTTCTTATTTTATTTATTTTATTTATTTATTCACCATTCATAGGTTGGATTGCCCTATTCAGCCCAAGGCTGGTTTTCAAAAGGGGTCCATCATCATCATCAGTATCATCAAAATCATCAATATCATCATCATCATAAGCCAATACCACTATCACTACCACAAACATTATGATCATCATCATCATTATCATCACCATCATCTGCACCACGATATCTTCATCATCGATTATCATCATAATTAGTATTGCTCCTATCATCATCATCATCCTCATTATCATCATCACCACCATCATCATCATCATCACCTTCATCATCAATATTTAGCCGACATAATCATACCTTTAACGAAAGGGTTGATCACTCCACCAGGTTTCGGTGCACCATCGATGAAGAACTGAAGAACTGACCCACTCATAGCAACAAAGGAGAAGAGATAGGCTAACCGATGCTCATAGTTCCTCAGAAAGTTTACTGGACTGAGAAAATTGGCGTAGTCACACAATATAGTATATGCGTGTGATCAATATGCGCATATATTATAATGGGACACGCTACCTCACTAGCGTGAAAATAATTTATGTCGAGCGAAATTCAAAATGATTCAGCGTTAGTTTAGTGTGTCTCCCTCCATACGATAGGGGTAGTAAAATGAATTAAATTTGCACTTGGAATCCTTGTATTGGCTTTGTGTGTGCCCGTGTCTTTTTGTTTCCTTCAATAGCATGCTTTCGATATAGGCTAGCAAAGTTACAAAATGTTCAGAATATATTAGAAAAGCATAAATGTCAACAAAAGTTACATCAAGATAACATAAAAAGAAAATTAGCAATGTCTGTTACGGTATTGCATTATCGTCCCTAGGACATAGGATCGCTACGAGGCGTATACAATTTTCCCATACACTATACAAATTTCAGGAGCACAGGCTTTGGTTTGGGGGGGGGGGTGTTCTCTTTCTTCTTTTTTTGCTGAATTTTGAATCATATTATATGTACTTTTCTTCTTTGCAATAGTATCACAAGCCTTGCTTTTTCCAGCACACCCCTCTATTTCAAATTCATAATTGCTTTGTCGTCTAGTTCAACCCTTTATTTGTAAACAATTATCCTGTAAATATCTGTATGCGATTTTCCTTTGTAATTTTGTTTCAATTTATGTTTGCTCGATATTGTTCACATTTTTTTTTTTAATATTGTATGTTTTTTTTAAATGGAAAATAAATAAATCAAATCAAATCAAATCAAACATCATTCATGTTCTTACTATACAAGCCTCAGCCGGGATCTCATCTGGACATCACCGCATCTCATACCATGCTTGAAACACGTGAGGGAGATTATCAACAAAATCTGAAATAGAAAAATTCCAAAGCATTTGATTATTTTAAAGGGTCGGAGAGTGGAGAGATTCGAAGTTTTAAGAGACATTTATCAATAATAGCAGATTATTTTAGCCTATATAGGATTGACCGTTGACGTCGTCATCTGCATATGAAAGATTATACGAGACTCGAACCCTGAGACACTGCAGAACTTCCTCAGGGGTGTCGAATTACAAGTCGCAACGTACAGTGCACACACAGTCATGAATTAATCAAACTAATTTCTCATTCAAATTTGAATAATGAATTTGACCGTATAAAATGTCAAAGCTGCATAGTAAGGATCATAATCAAAGCCACAAAGTCAATAGAGAACATTGCTTATTGCCCAGAAGCTACTCAAGAGTTTGGAAGTTTACCGGAACAACTTCGTTAAATAAAACTTGGGGTGGTAAGATATTATTCGAAAACAATACATTTCCGTTCAAACAGTTGATAAAGAATATCGCTTCAACGCCACTGAAATAGTTGTTGGGTGAAAGATTATACCCTATTCGTGTATGACTAACTCTTTTGAGCCGGTAGATGACCGTGGCTCTTTATGTTTGTACCTTTTTAGGTTGGCACATCGAATTTAGTTAAGTGATGATCGACGCAGTCAATGACAAACATTAATTTTGTTGTTTTTATTAAAGCAAACACGAATTAAAACAAAACAACTGGAACTTACCGACGCTGCCGCATTTCCTAACATCCAAAACACGCTAAGATAGGAGTTGGGCTCACAGATCTCTTGGTTTTGCTCCGTAGGTCTATCATAATAATAATCCACCATTTTGAATACTATCCAGTATAATCATAAAATGAAGTATGATTATGAAATCAAGTATAATTATAAAATGAATATGTCGCTAAGCCCACACCAGACATTAGCTATGTTGGTGTTAAGACGTTGAATGACTATGCAGTTGGCTTGGGGGTCTTATTTCCACATTGCATTCGCGTCTTGATGATATCTCAGAGTTTGGCAGACGGTTCATCTGAACTGTGGATTGATGCCCTACTTAAGACTTATACTAAATACAGTCAAATGCACACTCTTTAAATGCTGTTTAACATTTTGTACACATAACTATCACTTTAGAAATTCCAAATTGTGAGTAATTTCTTTCCACCAACTGCAGCAAATTCTAAACAACACTGAAAAAAATATCCAACTGCGAGATTTTATCAAACAGTTGTCAGGTTGTGAGAATTGCAGAAAAAGATGCGAAGGTACTATGTTCAACAGTTGGAATATGCCAGAAAAATTTGCAAGAGTGTAAATATTTGACACTATGCAGTGAATTAATCTTTAAATGAATAAATAAATACATTTACGTCATGATTGCCTTGGGCCGATTGCTCGAAATTGTTAGCTATCCTCTTCATGCTAAGGCGTCTTAAGTTCTTGCGCCACCCTCTTAACATAGTCGTATCGACGCTAATTTTTATGTTACGAGGATGGCACAAGACGTTAAGACGGTGTCTTGAACTTACTCTTTTCATTCTTTCAGAGGGCTTTTGGAGATCTTAAAAGGGAAGAACGTTTTTTTTTTAATTCTCCAACGTCGAGATAAATAATAACTTTTAATCTTCGATGACGTGCATTTTAAAATTTCCACCCATATCCGACTGACTGTAAATGGCGACTGCGTCACATAATAACCATATAGTTCGCACAATCTGGATTAAAAAAGCAAGTGTAGTCAAAGAAGCTTCCTTGTTTTGGCCCAGTCACACATAAGTATGTTTTTCAGAACGATTAGCCTGCATAGGTGTCGCCCTTATATGTGAATTCATAGGAAGAGGACATTAATTTTGCTTTTCAGTTGTTATGTTGTAATGCATTAAAATAATGCATTAAATAAAGATTTAAACTCATGGGCAGAAGTTTGCTAAAGCCCTGAAGGTATGACTGAGTCAACACATGGAAACTTTTTTTGTCTTCTCCCTCCAATTGAGGTGAAAGTCAGTCACACAGAATGTTAAGGTGTGTGACGCTGAACTTCATATAGAGCATGGCATCTGGGAACATTCCTTCTATGTCATTATCAAGATCGTTAGCTATACATCATCCAACTTGTTACCTTCTTCATCAAGTTCATCATGTTTATCAGATCATGAAGTACATGCCTGATTAGTCAACTCATTCTTATTCTGTCAAGAAAAATCAGAGCGGTGCTGATCTCTATTATGTAATACACATGATACATAATGATTGAAATTTACTGGACAGACGTTGGCTGAAACACTAAAGGTATGACTGAGTCAACACGTGGAAACTTCTTTGTCTTCTCCCTCCAATTTAGGTGATAGTCAGTCACACAGAATGGAAAGGTGTGTGACGCTGAACTTCATATAGAGCATAATGTCTGGGAACATTCCTTCCTTGTCATTATCAAGATCGTTAGCTACACATCATCCAACTTGTTACCTTCTTCATCATGCTCATCATATTTATCAGATCATGAAGTCCATGCCTAATTAGTCAACTCATTCTTATTCTGTCAAGAAAAATCAGAGCGGTGCTGATCACTATTATGTCTCCATTGACATTTAAAACTGCTTAATTAAACAATTCTATCATCGCAAAATGATTTGGTGATTATAAAGCGATCATCCAACAATATTGGACGTCAATTTTATCGGTGATGAAGCAATGATGCGGAGATGATGTTGGCTTGGAATGGTATATAAGGGGAGCATGAATCACATCTCAGCAGAATCAGCCAGATAGCATCTTATCTACCAGACATCGTCCAAGAAAGTGAGTATACAGAAGCATGATTTGCAGTAGAAAGTTAAGACTAGAAGTAATCTCGATTCTGAGACGAATTGTCGAAGGAGTAAATCTGAATTTCAGAAAGAGCCGTTTATCCAGATAAGTATAATACAATATTAATATGTGCAGTGTTTTTTAATCATATCTTCAGACTAAATCAGGATATAAACTTTCAGAATTGTACTCTTGTAATACATAATTCATAAGATCTTTTGATAGATTTTAAGCGTCATCATAATGTCATAAATTCAATACATGCGAATTATGCATCTTTCTCATTGTCGTTGCTTTCTTTGTGAAGAATTGATCACAAGACAAATTAAAAGTTAAGTAAATCGTACTAGGTTAGAAAAATCACATACTTTTAAATTTCAGAAGAACACACACATAGACTAGTCATGACTTCAACCGGCTTTTCTGAAACGTTGGGGAAGGCTTTTTGTTTGAAAATTGCCCTCTACAACCTGTTTTTGTCATTGAACAACTTCGGTATGGGAAGGGTTCCGAATAAAATCCCCACAAAACATGTGCATAAAATGTAAGCATTATATCTTGATCTACAGTTAGAGTTGCTACCTGGAACACTTTTATCCTGTATTTGGAGCCCTTGCAACTAGTTCTTTATGTTTAGAAGAAAAATATTGATTTGTACAGTTATATGAAGAACCTAGACAGGTTCTAAAGTGGCTGTTCAAGATAATTAAGAACGGTTTACGAAACCTTTAGGTGTTTTTTTTATGTTCCTTAGATGTCCCAAATACCTGACAAATGTAGATCCCTCTAAGAATCTTCCTCCTTAAGCGTGTATTTCTTCCCACCGACAGAACCAATCATCATCATGAAGGTCGTCATCGCTCTCATGGCCCTTGTCGTCGTCGTCGCCGCCCTCACCGAGGAGGAGGAGATGGAGGCTGAGGTCGCCTTCATCAAGAGGGACCCGGTCCTCCAGGATTACTTCATGGCTGAGAAGAGGGGAAAGAGCATGAGGAAATACAAAGGTAAGATTACGTAATGGTCATGGTCATGGTGTAGTGGTTGTGACCATCGCCTGTGCGAGAGGGTCGTAGGATCGAATCCCACTCATGGCGTTAATTTCATTCAGTGACAAATATATCCATATTGTGCTGCACTTCACCCACGTGTGATTGATGACCGAATGGAAGTAATGTGGTGGATTTAGCATTGAGTGCCTTGATGCGCCTTGCTGGAATACGCCCATAGGAGTGGAAAATAGGCATATATTGTATAAGTATATGGCTGAATTCTTTATGCAACAGTTATGATAGCTTCATGTTATTGAAAAGCCAGCTATGAGAATAATTTGTTACACTGAAACGCCTTCCCTAGGTAAAAAAAAAAGCGCGTTGTGATCTATCAATACCATGTAAAACAGGGAGAGAGATGAATTCATAATGAGATATGTGTGCTCTGAATTAATATTGATGTTAAATGAGTTCGATGCATTGGAGCTTTCAGAACCGTTACTATTGCAAGATTCCATCCAGCTTATAGGATTTCTCAAAATATATTGGTAGCTTTTGATTTAATTTACCCTCTTTCCTCTCTTTACCAGTTTGTGCTACACAGTTCAGTGACGAGCAGACCTGCTGGTGCTCTCGACGCTCTGGAAAGTTCGCTTTCTGCGCTGGTAAGAAAACATAGTGTGTCTATCATCCCCCACCCTCAAACTGAATGAAGTATCCCGAAATGTTAGGAAATAAGTACATTAATATGGATAATTTATCAATGATACAGTAAATTTAAGTGAAATAAGAAACATTTATGTACAAGTAGAAGGGAGAATCCAGGAGTGAAAGGGTTTGGGTTTCAGTTTTACCGTCCTTGATCGTCCCCGGCATTGGAAGTAAAGACCCCCTTTTTAATACATGGATCCACCCTTGATGTCATATCAATTTTGTTACATGTCAACATAAGATCAATTGCAGAAAAACACTATATATATACTGATAAAAATAATATTACCCAATCTCTTATATTATGATGAACTTAACAATTTATCATACTGGGTTACATACATATTGTGAAATCAAAATTTGCACATGCAAAGTAACACTGAGTAATCAATAATCAATCACTTTTATTTACATGTATCCATTAAAAAAAAATATCTATTAATTTCTTTAAAGGTGCCGCCGGAGGTGAGAACATCTAAATTCATCCATTCGTCGGACATTTGACCCCTTGACCCGCCGACTGACTCGGATTTCAACACGTAGGAGAATCGATTATAGCAATTGTTCTCAACCCATGTCTGTCTGACATGACGGCAGCTGTCAATGATAATTTGGTGTATAGTTGAGAATTTACTGCGGCAAGAAATTAAAATGTGAATTTGTGACCCAAACAAGATTGTTAATGGCATTATCTTATGTGTATATTTTTCCAAATTTCCCAGACTGATTTGCACTTAAAAGGAAAATTCCCTAAACATTGCTGTGCTGTAAACACGATATTATCTATTTCCGAAAAATTAAGTCGAACGCCAATTTAATGCTCCTTTATAACGCTATTCAAATCGTAACCGGTTTGTTATTGTTGTGTCCACAATACAAGGCCTACGGCTCTATTTTCCATGACCGACTTTATTTTGCGGAACGTTTATATCGTGTTTGTAAAATGCATGATGAAACATATGAATAAACTGTGAAAATTTGATCAAAATCAGATGGGCCATTCAAAGTTTTAAAATTCTCAAATTTTAAATTTTCATCAATGATCCTTGAGTTGACAACAATCTGTGATCATCATGGAGAACTCCCCATTCACTATTTATATATCATACACAAAAAAGCAAAAAAAAGTAGACAAAATGGTGATTTTCGTGAAAAAAAAAGTGATAAAGCCATATAAATTGCACAAGCATTGTAGAAAGAATGGTGACTCCTTATTTGAAATACGATATTTATCATTTATAATAAAGTTATGTACAAAGTGAATAAGGGTTCTCCATGTTGTCTACACATATTATTCTAAAGTTGCCAACTCAAGGCCCATCATATGGAAATGAAAATTTTTAAAATTCGAGCGGATTATCTAATTTTGGTCAAATGTTCACAGTTTGTTCTTTTCATTCACTGACAGTACATCAAAGTCTTGTTGAACTTCCCCTTTAGCGTTATATACATCATGAACATAGAATGTGTATGAGAGAGTGGAAAGGGCAAAAGAAAATCAATATGGAGGGGGAGAGAAAGAAAAGGGGGCTTGGGGAGGGATCGATTGATAAGATCATGTGAAGGTGTCGTGGTGTAGTGGTTCTGACTCTCGCCTTTCAACGCGAGCGTCGTAGGTTCGAATCCTACCCATGGCGTCAATTTCCTTCAGCAAAAGATTTATCCACAACGTGCTGCACTCAACCCGGGTGAGGTGAATGGGTACCGGTAGGAATAAATTCCTTGAATGCAGTGAGCGCCGAATGGTAGCAATGCTTATAGCCGGGTAATAATGGACAGAGCGCTTAGAAACACTTTGCATTAAGCGCTATATAAATGTGTATTATTATCATTATTATTATTATTATTACTATAAGACAAAGAGGCTCTGTCTTGGTTGGACAATAAAGGGAAAGAAGGTATTGGAAGAGTGACGGAGAACAAGAAAAGTGGACAGGTACAAAATGATGGGAGGTGACGAAAACTTAGACTTGTAACATAAAAGAGATACGATAGATTGAAAATCAATCGTATCTTTATGGTACACGTTTTGCCATAGATTTGTGATTAATGATATTTATCGTAAGTTTAATTGCATATTTTATGTTACAACCCCATAAGGGTCC
Source organism: Temnopleurus reevesii (assembly GCA_036244855.1). NCBI lineage: Eukaryota > Metazoa > Echinodermata > Echinoidea > Temnopleuroida > Temnopleuridae > Temnopleurus > Temnopleurus reevesii. The sequence continues at coordinate 19,344 of BQKZ01005387.1, read as the reverse complement.
TGTATCACAAAAGATGCAATTAAATCGTAAATCTATGGCAAAATGTGTACCAAGGAGATACAATTAATTGCAAGAATAATCCTATCTCTTTATATTACGGGCACCAGGTGTGCTAACCATTTTCACAATTATACATACATTATCACCTGAATCATTGAACATTCATACATCACACTGGGAAACGAAACATCTGTATTGATTCCCCAAACCTAAAATCATCGTGGCCATACGCCGACTATTGTGTGAGAGCACCATATGAAATAAAGTGAATTTCCCCTTTTGGTATACAATTGACCATGCACAAATCATTGAGTCACGTTCATTTTTATACTAAAACATATTAGATAGTTGAGCAATATCACCTTGAAATTATCATTTTCTCACCATTTGGGGTCCTACGCCTCACTAGCTTTGATGCTAATTTCTGTAGGGCCATATTACCATCTCCAAACTGTACTGTGTTACATGCAGTTGTGATTTTATTATTTTTTTTTACTGATGTTGATAGGTATAAAAGTAATTTAGTCATTCTTTCATTCATAAAATTTCTTGCCACATTACATTGCTGAAAATCCTCCTTTGAAAAGCTATGATATTGTAATATAAAAAGCTGAAAAACAAGGTTGGAACTTCTTTGGTTGATGAAATTTATTTAGCGTCCGGGCCGAATCGTCATCTAACAATTCTTACTAATTTGGTTTAAAGTGTATGTTTACCACACATATACGCATAGTAAAAATATGTGCAACACAATATTGCCGTCTACCTTAGCCAAAACTATGACACGTGTCTTTGATGACTATTGTGGAGGCCCAGTATGCACATCTGAATAGAAGGAAACGTCGAAAAGCTTTCATTGATATAATAGTTGATTGTGTTGATGGATATTCAGGTATGTCTGTATACGTGCGGTATTCATGGTATCAGTCCGTTATGCCTTTAACTACACTAAATTCTGTAATTTCATGGACCTTGTGCAGGGACAACCCGGTTCAAAGCAGTCAATACGGTGAGCGATAATAACCAAATAGGGAAACAAATCTGATCGGTGATATTTGTGATCATCTCTTGTTCTCATTGAATGACAAAAAAATCAGATAAACAAACCGTGAAAATTTGAGCAAAATCCGACAATCCATGTAAAGGTTATGAATGTTCAAAGTTTTAAGTAATGCCCTCACGGTATCCTTAAACGGTTACTCCAGGCCAAAAATAACTTGCTTTGATTAAAAGCGCAAAAATTAGACGAACATATAAAAAAAAGTTTGAGCAAAATCGGACAATAAATAAGAAAGTTATGAATTTTTGAAGGGTTTTTAGAAATAATTTAAATAGTTATATTTTTAGCAAATTGGCAACTTTGCTATAATCTGAAGAACTCCCTATTCACTTTATACACAAAATGTTACATTTTCCTCTATTACATTTTTTTCTCTTCAGGTATGGTATAGCTATAGCAATTTATACTGTTATACCGGTATATCATTATATTTTTACTGCTGTGTAATCCTGTTTTACACTCTTTTACGCAAATATATATATTTTTCTAAATGAATTCATGTGGTCGTATATGCAGTCATTAATTCAACTTGTGGAATATTGTTCAGGAAGAAAAGAACACAAAATTTAATATCAAGATATGATTTTGATAAATATGTATGTAAGAATGAATGTATGTATAATAAGAATGGGTATTTCATGTTATGTTTCCACATTAGTAAAATTACAGCTAATCACTATCAAAATTCCGGTGAATAATTTTTCTCACTTTTGCATTTACAACGACAAAAACCTTACAAAACAAACTTATTGTATATTGTACGAAATTAAATGCAATATATAGAATATATAGAATCTATTTGAATAGCTCTTTTCACATGCATACAATACATTTTATAGTACACTTGAAATTCTTGGAACTACATGTATTTAGAATATTTGCATTCATTTTTGTTATAATATATTTTAAAGAGGCAACGATTTAAAATGATTTATTGGACGGATGACAAAACACTGGTTAAATCTATTGGTTCATTGCATCTTACAAAAATGCACAAAATGCGAAAC
>BQKZ01005387.1:1648-16726 GCA_036244855.1 Temnopleurus reevesii | reverse complement strand
GGGGGGGGAGGGAGGGGGATTTTTTATGTCATTCCACTCCAGAATTTTAGTGCTAAGAAAATTAGCTTAGCATGTGCTTCAAAATTTTGGTGATTAAAACATACCGTACTGCTAATAAACCAAATTCGGACTTATTTTCAAATAGACAATTATATAACAGACTTACACAACATATTTGACTTGGAATTTATTTATGGCCCTGTAAATAAATGATAGATACATAATTATAAATCTTTTGATAAATTCGGCTGTATATATTCATTGGATGAAAATTGAGACGGCATTTGCCCATTTAGATCGTGGGCCCTGAACAGCGTCAGTTCGACGTTTTTCTATCCCTCTCTTTTTGAACGTCAAACAGGTTGGCAGCAACGTTTGGTATGACTCGGCAATGAAACGAGCCAGGGACCTCATTGGGGACCCCCCCCCCCCTCATGTTGTGAGGCGAGAGTTTTGTCTATTTATATTGATTGAGCCAATCATGCGTGACCGTCGGTTCTGTGGAGCTGCGGGGTCAATTGTTGAGCGATTGAGGTTGGTAGGTTCGTGGTTGAACGTACCACCTTGTTGTGCACAAAGGAGAGTATATTTTCATAATCATAATCATACCAGCCAGCTCAAAGCCAAACGCTCTAGTACACCGATGTCATTTCTATCCGCATTTAGACCATGATAGGCAGTCCCGCACCTCACAACTTGTTTACCATGTTTACTATAGTATGGGCTGTATGAAACGCATAGACCTAAACAGTGTTCCAAACATTATATCTCGAATTCATTTGAGTCGCGCTTGATGTATTGATGAAAGTGTATACGATAGTATCCAACGTCAAAGAAGTGGCAGCGGAGAAATGAAAATCATGTGGATATTTTGGCTTTTGGAAAACGACTCGGACGGGATGGACTCGTCTGGATTTACAAGCTAATTGATGTAAGTGAAAAACCTTTTCTCGTCCATTTTAAACGTAATGAAGCATTGTGGAAACGGAGGCATCATCAAAATTTCAATCTTTGTCCGAGTCAGCGACAGATATAATTCTCCTGCCACAGATTTAACCCACAAATATGATCCACTTCTCGTTATCAAATCATGTCAAATTAGAAAAAGGTGCAAGATATGTCTAGTCATAAGAGCTGAGGGGAAATAGAGAGGGAGAGAGAAAGAGTGAGAGATTGGGGTAAATCTAAATGGGTGGGGAGAAAGGGAAGGATGAGGAGGGAGCATTTCCTTGGTGCGAAAACATCTATTTTTAATATTCACAAGACATGGTCTTTTTTAAATACCCTTCAATTTTTCCTTTCATGTCGATCCTTTACACGTGTCCAAAAAAGTGTAGGCCCAGATTAAAATGATGTCATTTCAATAACGTCTCCCTCCCATGCAAGGGCATTGATAAATAAAATAAAATGATTATAAAATGCGTAAATATTCAGGATTGAGTGGTAAACGCCTTAAAATACACGTTAGTTAGTTAGTATAGCGCTCAGAAACAAGCCATGGTTATCGCTTCATTCCAAGCCAAACGCTCTACCGACTGAGCAAGCCTCTGCTTTTGACCGATGGTTGGATTCACAATACATCAATAATAATGATGATAATAATAGATGCAATTTATATAGTGCACATTTCCACTCTGTGGAGTGCTCAAGGCGCTTTGCATTATTGTTACCCTGGCTTTAGCCCGGCTGCCACCAGTGCACTCGGCATTTCAAGAAAGAAATATTCCTACCAGGGCATTCACCTCACCTGGGTTGAGCTTCTTATTAAAGGAAATTACCGCCGTGGTGGGATTCGAACCTCCTACCCTATAGTTGTCGTGAATGGTGGCACTCCAAAGCAAAAGTAAGACTGAATATCCTCTTGGCCCTATAGGGGCTTTAAAGAAACTTCTGATACCATAAGAGTGGCTTCACAGCTCAGTCGGATAAACATGATAACGCAATCTGGGTGAAGCGACCATCCATGGGATGGGTTCAAACCTTATAACTGCTGCATTTTCTTTTAAATACTTTGTAAAGTATTGCACCTTTATGAAAATGTGAAATATCTGAATATTATGACAAAGGTGCGGTCCCCCAATTGGTACTCCAAGCGATGCATCATTTTGAACCCTAATGCAAAGTTGCACATGTACTTTAGTGTATGGTAAACGGGGTGAACAGGAACACTGGGGTGAAGATAAAGATACGTTATTTAAATCTGTTAGTATCACATTTGCCCTTACGTATTCGTTATTCTACACAGGTTAAAATGCTTCTCTAGCGGGTCCCTAGCGTTATCTAATTGATAAGAAATGGTTCTCAAAGGATAACATGAAGAAAAAAAACATTTTCAGAAAAGTAGTGCGATCAAACTTTCCGAATTCCATGGTCACTTATAATAGAAAATTAAATGAATATACGAACACAACAAACTGCCCCTTGGTCGAGCAGGGTTTTTTTTTAAACTGAAAAGGGCAACCCTATAAGAATAAAACGATAAATAGAAAATATAAACAATTATAGCGCATCTTACAAAGAGTTTCTCAGCGCTTTGAGCATTATTACCCGGCTATAGCATGGCTACCATTTAGCGCTCACTGCATTCAAAGAACTTCTTCCCACCGGTACCGATTTACCTCACGTGGGTTGAGTGCAGCACAATGTGGATGGATTTCTTGCTGAAGGAATGTAATGCCATGGATGGGATTTGAACCTATGACCCTCGGGTTGAATGGGAGAGTATGGAAGAACAGCTGCAAAAATCGCTACAATCGAGTTTAAAATGGGAAAGGTCGTGAACAACTAGTTTTTTCTTGATCAAAACAAAATTAATCATGGCCTTATCCTGCCGGGATTGGTTTTAATACATAAATAAGACATGTAAATNTGTACTTTAGTGTATGGTAAAACGGGGTGAACAGGAACACTGGGGTGAAGATAAAGATACGTTATTTAAATCTGTTAGTATCACATTTGCCCTTACGTATTCGTTATTCTACACAGGTTAAAATGCTTCTCTAGCGAGTCCATAGCTTTATCTAATTGATAAGAAATGGTTCTCAAATGATAACATGAAGAAAAAAAAAACATTTTCAGAAAAGTAATGCGATCAAAACTTTCCGAATTCCATGGTCACTTATAATAGAAAATTAAATGAATATACGTACACAACAAACTGCCCCTTGGTCGAGCAGGGTTTTTTTTACTGAAAAGGGCAACCCTATTAGAATTCCATGGTCACTTATAATAGAAAATTAAATGAATATACGTACACAGCAAACTGCCCCTTGGTCGAGCAGGGTTTTTTTAACTAAAAAGGGCAACTCTATTAGAATAAAACGACAAATAAAAAATATAAACAATTATAGCGCATCTTACAAAGAGTTTCTCAGCGCTTTGAGCAGTATTATCCGGCTATAGCATGGCTACCATTTAGCGTTCACTGTATTCAAAGAACTTCTTCCCACCGGTACCAATTTACCTCACCTGGGTTGAGTGCAGCACAATATTTAGATATTTAGATATATTTAGTTCTACTGCTTTTTTTTTGCCTCAAAAGATAGGGTTCAAACCCATCAACCCGCTCTTCCAAACCGTCACCCGTTTACCATTGGCAATTTGCTGATATCTTAATTTCGTTGACAAATCAATAAAAACGCCATGTAGTACAAGCACTTCACCATAGGCAGGGATAGGTGTTTGCCATAGTTATGTCACAGTTTCAATAATTTGAGATAGATATGGTGTCAAAATAAAAGGGATACTGATCGAGTGATATAGCATGCTCAAATGCCATACTCAGATCGAGGGTGAGAATCAAACCAACACAAACCAATAAAATTGCACTTTGATTAATATTCATGATCAATTCACGAAAACAAGGAAAATATGAAGAATATTCAGTAAGATGCAACTTAGATGCAATATATCTGCAAATATAAAAACATTTCTCTTTAAAATGTGAAACAATTTATAGTCGGGTCGGCGTTCACCCTTTCTGGTTATTTTAAAATGCATAATTGAAAAATTTACAAATGAAACAATTAATTACTATCCATATTTTATTTTTTATTTTTAAAAGTTGCACCTTATAGAATTGTACATGAACATTCGCACGTGCGTTTCGTGTCTAATTGCAGAGCTAAATATTTAATTTTATTGGACAAACACATACATCTAACAAGTGCCGATATTGACAATCACAATTTACCATACTTTTTATTACAACATTCATTTTTGATCACCGAGAGAACAGTTTTATGGGCCTCAACATGTGAGGGTTATTTTTCTACACTGATATGTCATTTTATTTCCTTTTATTTCCATTCTCATAAAATGTATACCGTACGAATTATATATCACTAGAATAGCATTAAAATAGTGATTGCAATTAATGTACTTAAGTAATGGCACAAAGCCTTATATAAGAAGTTGCAATCCTGTAAGTTTAAGGGACCACCATATCAGATGGTATAAAGGGCCAGTAATTTTTCAATGGGTGGATAAAGATTTGTTGTAACGGATTGACGGATCTCAATTATCATTTGTAGAGATTATCAATGTTTAATTTGTTCCATTGCTTTGGTAAACGAGCTCTGAGTGTTTTGTGCAAGGTCTATTGGTCTGTATTGATCATGTTGATATGAGGAACAACAGTGTCTGATGGATAGGTTTCGAAAGACTAACACAGTTTATCGGTTTGTATTTGTGTCTTGATGTATGGGTTATGTTGGCCTGTAATGACTTGCAGGACTCCTGTCGGACAAGTTTGTTAGTCCATTAAGATTTTGATGGACTTCTACTGGAGGAGTTGTATTGCTTTGGGGGTCGTAAATTACAGTTTTGATGGTCCGACGTAGTCCAAATAGATGAAGGGTGCAAGAGAATGAGTTTAGAATATATCGGTATGTTTTATTGTGTATTTATATCATCTATTATTCCACAGGTGAAAGGAATCTGTTGAACGCAGTCCACAAGGACACCCTCAATCGGTATCCACTGAAAATGGTGAGGAGCCGCAAAGCAGAGCCTCAGGAAGTGCGCAATGGCATCAGCTATCATGAAGTCGGCGGGAAAGAGGATAAACTAAGGAGTGATGGCGACATCGATGTTAAGACTTCATCTTCCACGTGGTCTTGGGAGAGTACTGCTGGATTATTGCGCAATCACAGGGGTATACTCTGGGCCATGGCGGCAGCTTGTGTATCAACAACGATGTCAATCTGCATCAAACTCTTTGCAGGAGAAGTGGCTGCAACACAGTTGATGTTCTTCCGCGGATCATCCCAGATACTTTTCTCCATGCCGCATCTTGTATTCTTCAAGGTTTCCCTACGTTTTCCTCCGAAGACGATGGTGTTAATTATATCAAGAGCGTTGGTCGGATCTCTAAGCGGATTACTCAACTTCTACGCCTTTCAACAAATCCCTGTGGCAACTGCAAAGGCACTGCTCTACAGTTCGCCTCTCTTCACCGGTTTATTCGCGCGGATATTCCTTAGGGAACAATGTTCCGTTGGCATCGTCTTCTTCGCCTTCCTCACCGTTGTCTCTGTGACCCTCGTCGTTCAGCCACCGTTCATCTTCGGCGGGGACAACACGGGGAACTTCACCGGGATCGTATGCGCAGTGATCGGCGCTGTGGTTCTGGCTGTCAACACGATCATCTTGCGATTCACGCAGATGATCCGCGTCGATGCACATGCGATTATATTCATCTACGGCTTCATTGCCGCGTTCTGCAGTGGGGTCGTGACGACAGCGCTCGATGAATGGTCGAACCCTTCCTGCGGGGCCGATCGGTGGTTCGTCATCGGGTCTGTGATCACAGGATTCATGGAGCAGGTCACTGTAACCCTCGCTCTACAGACTGAATCAGCCGTCGTCGTTTCGATTATACGAACAAGCGACATTTTTATTTCCTTCGCCTTTGACTTTCTAATATTTGGTATTGAGCCAAATGCTTGGACCATTGTGGGAGCTATGCTTGTTGTAGCGAGCGCTACCGGAATGACGATATCGGCAACACTTGACAAGGAGAAACGGTCTTTAGACGAGGATAGCACTCGTTCTAGTATTGACGATCAGAAGAAATAATTACATATATCCACACGTATTGGTCGGAATTCACAGGGGTGGTTTATTTTGTCACTAGGTTTAGACAACGGGGTGGTTTAAAATAAGCGTTGATGCATTATTTTGATTAATTGCCATGTAAGCGCGTTTATATTGGACCTCTTAAAAGTATATGTGCGCTAAAAATTTCCCCACACCATATATTTAGTCTACACCAGGCGTAGCATGTGGACTAAAAATAAACCACCTTCAAGTTTGTTAATTCCGGTCTTTGATGCTTTTAATCAAATGGCTTTTACATTGCCTCATCATTAAGAAATGGACTTTCGAGGATTTTGGGAGCTCCGCCGAAAGAATAATGAGAGAGAAAACACTTTCTGCTCTCATGTTATACCCAACACTGCATGGGTAAGAGACCGTTCACCTCAAGCATAGGGGTATGTTTCATAAAAAGATGCAGTTAAATATACAAATGATTGGAAAATCAATCTTATCTCTTTGAGTTACATGCCTCTTATTTGGCAAAGATAACTGATCGAATTTCAAATCTGTCGGTGTATGCATATTTTTGTTTAGGGGTCATGTGCAATATACTGACAACATGAGAGTTAAAAAATTGAAATGTAGCATGAACATCTTGTCCCTCAGTGAAGTTTAAGAGGAATCAACCTTTGGAATTATCATATTGTCAGTACAAGATAAATAAATGTGAATATTTGAGCAGAATCGGATAATCCGTCATGAAATTTAAAGACAAACCAACCCCTGAAGTTATCGTGCTCTCATGGAATGAAGAAAAAATAGATGAATAAACTGTGAAAATTTTAGCAAAATTGGACAACCCGTTCAAAAGTTATGGATTTTCAAAGTCACAAAAATATGACGATACGCTGATGGGGATCTGTGCGATCGGCAAATTCTACGAATTCTGTGACGTCATGTCCGACATCTCCTCGTTCACTCTGTATACGAAATTTCACATTGTCTCCCTTTTTTCGGGAAAGTCAACATAATGCCCAGTTTTGGTTGGCATATAGCATTTCTATATTGATTATACATGTATTTTGAGAAGAATGATGTTGCAACCTTACTCTAAATTTTACATTTATTTAACCCATTTAAAAAAATTCTATGTACAAAATGAATGAGAAGTTGTCCGACATGACGTCACAGATTCAGTCGGAGTTGCTGATCGCACGGATCCCCATGAGCGATAATGATCGTCAAATGTCTGTGAATTTCAAAATTCATAACTTTGAACGGGTTGTCCGAATCTGCTCAAATTTTCACAGTTGGTTCATCTGATTATTCTTCATTCAATGATACCACGATAAATCCAGGGGTTGGTTCCCCTTTTAAAAAATATTCAAACACCTGATTGGGATCCTTGAATTGGCAACTTTGCTATAATCTGAAGAACTCCCTATTCACTTTATACACAAAATGTTACATTTTCCTCTATTACATTTTTTTCTCTTCAGGTATGGTATAGCTATAGCAATTTATACTGTTATACCGGTATATCATTATATTTTTACTGCTGTGTAATCCTGTTTTACACTCTTTTACGCAAATATATATATTTTTCTAAATGAATTCATGTGGTCGTATATGCAGTCATTAATTCAACTTGTGGAATATTGTTCAGGAAGAAAAGAACACAAAATTTAATATCAAGATATGATTTTGATAAATATGTATGTAAGAATGAATGTATGTATAATAAGAATGGGTATTTCATGTTATGTTTCCACATTAGTAAAATTACAGCTAATCACTATCAAAATTCCGGTGAATAATTGTTCTCACTTTGCATTTACAACGACAAAAACCTTACAAAACAAACTTATTGTATATTGTACGAAATTAAATGCAATATATATAGTATATAGAATGTATTTAAAAAGCTCTTTTCACATGCATACAATACATTTTATAGTACACTTGAAATTCTTGGAACTACATGTATTTAGAATATTTGCATTCATTTTTTTATAATCAAAACAATATTTGTATTATTCATTGTAAATAAGAATCATAGTCATCCAATATCGTTTCATCCTTTACCTACATTGCGTAGCAGTATATATCTTGATCATCATTCTTGATGTATTTCAACAATAAATCTATGAAGGAGTATTATTTAAAAGCCATATGTAAAAAGAAAAACTCTGCAGTTATAGGATTCGAGACTACGCCATAGAGAATCATTTATTCCTAAACCAGGCGTTCTATCGCTTTATTGACTGACAGACATTCGGGCATAAAAACTTTCGATATCCCCGATTGGATAGTTATGTTTAATTTGTTGGGTACACACATACGATGTCTATGTTGATGTCTTAGTTTGTAGAGCATTTGGTTTGGAAGGAAGCGACCCCTCATGGTGAGAGTTCGAACACCAGAGCCCTGTAACATAAAAAAGATGCAATAAATTTTGCAATTAATCATATATATGATACATGTTTTGCCATAGACTTACAGTAAATATTTATCATATTAAGTTTAATTGCATCTTTTATATTACAGGCCCTAGAGCTGTCGAGTTTTCCTTTCTGCATCTTATTTAAAACCTTCTCTCTGAGGAGAAAAATGCATTACACCTCAGAGATGAAATATTGTACTCAAAGGATACTCCCAGTGTTACAAGGTACCTTTCTCATACTGTTTATTCATTTTTGAAATTCCACAAATCGAAACATTTGCGAATTGTCAAAATAAAAGAGAAGTACAGTTATTACAAAAATACGGTATTTTATGGCTCTTCTATAAGCAAATGTGGCTTCGTTACAAAAACCAAGAATTTGTAACAATACACTTCGATGTTTACCATGTTATATGGCCTATATAAATCGTTTTCGATGAAGCTTGTCTTGCGGTGTGATCAATCAACTTTAAGAGAGACATGCTTGAATACGATTATAAATCCATTAATTTGATAAGGAGCGAATCTAAGGGGCCCCATGCCTGCTCTCGCCCCTCACTTTAGGAGTTCAACGACGTGTTTGTTTTTGTTCGTTTTTTGTAATATTTGTATTTTATATAGATGTGTGAACCATTTGCTACAATTTAACTTTTTGGCCCATATTCTGATATCAGGTTTAACATAAGCTAGACTTAAATCTGTGGTTTAAGTATGGGAAGCCAAAAGAGGCTTGAATCTATAACAGCCGGTGTTTAGTTTACCAGCATATTTTGCACTCATAGTACTACACACAGACTTGGAATAAAAACGTAAATAGTTTTCTACACTATTAGAGCATGGGAAAAGAGAGCAGTTAACATAAGAATTAAACAGTTTAGATAAAATTTTGGGAGTTTGGGCTTACCGTACTTAAACCAAAGGTTTAAACTCTAGTTTAAGTTAAACCTAACATCAGAATACGGGCCTTTGAGTTTCAGATGTCACACTTATACACAGTGCGATATGCATTGTTTGAGGTACGAAAATATCATAATAGATCGAATAAATCATTTTCCGGATATTGTTTGTTGTTCAGTCATGCGCGTAGAATTATTAAGTAAAATGTGGAAAGATGATACCACTTTGATTCATCATAACATTTTTTTTTTACTACAAACAATACTTCTTCAAAAATGTTGGGCAATTTCTTTCACTAACCTTGCATGTAGTTCTAAATATTACTGAAGGCTCTTAATACCTCGTCTGTGTCTTTTATAGTATGCCATGAACATGATGAAAGCAATATACAACCAGGGAGGTGTTCACCAAGTTTTTCTTAAAGTTACGCACAACTTTCAGTTCGACTGGTATCACTCAGAGAGTATTCGGTTCCATTAAATGCAACTGAACTGGTGGTTGCTTCGTAGTTTTTAACATGTTCAAAGTTCAGGGCCCCGTAACATAAAGGTTTGCGATTAATCGCTATTTGATTTTGCGATCAAATGCAAACTTTAGTACATGATTTGCCATAGACTTATGATTTATATCAATCGCTATCCGATTAGCAATTAATCGCAAACCTTTATGTTACGGGGCCCAGATGTAATCACCCGAAGGTACATGCAACCATTTGCAAAAGCTACGAGTGGTCGCACGACAGCTAGCGATCGATCGTGCGAGAGCCTAAGCAATCTTGCAGCTGTTTGCATCCAGAAGAGAATTTCGTAAAACTCGTCGCAGCAGCAAGTATTCGTTCCCCGGCAGTCACAATAGCAACAGTCAGAAGACCTTTTTCAACTAATTAAAAGCAAGGGCTTCGTCAGAGTAGTCGGCACTGACTTAATTGTCGCTGTGACAAGCTTCATAAAATACCCTACTGATCGCCCAACAGTTGTGAGAGGGGCATAGATAGTGATGAATTTATTGTATCATCGGGAAGTTAGTAAATAACGCAGAACTCAGTGATACTGATGGCGCAGTTCAAATTTATTTATTCACACCATTCAGTCATCTTCGTTGTTCCCGCATCGGCTTCGAAAATGGAATTTTAGTGTTGTTTTTTTTCATTAGCCGTGATCCCAATCTATACCCCCTCCCTTGGAACAGAAAAGTAAGCAAACAAGCAAACAAAAATAACATAAAACAAAATTCAAGACACATTAACTAAAATAGAGCGTCTTCGGGAACTTACATGTCCATTTCCAGTGACCTAACAATTGTTTTAAATTTAGCCCAAATTGGCTTCTTGCTCTGTGACGATACCTATCACCCTCCAGACCCGTCGCAGTACTGACCCAAACGAGTGTCCTTTCGACCGGAAAGCAGATATTGACCATAATATTTCCTGAATGGGATATTTTCACAATAATATTGACCTCCATGCATTAACAAAAATGAAATGTGTAATTCACTCTGTATGTCAAAATCAAAACACAATTGTACAAACACAGATCTAGAGACCTTCTTTTTCTTTTCCAACCTTGAAAAACACGATTTTGTTTGGAAATGTCCATAAGATTTAAATTGCGTTTTATCCTTAGATTGCCGTTTATCGTTTGATATATACAGAGTATATATATAAAAGACGAGACTATAGAAGCCTTGTAAGTGTGCATTAATGCCAATTATTTTATTTAAAAGTCCCAAATTTTCGGGGGCAACCTGCCCTCTTCCTCAGGGGAAAACAAAACAACTTCTGAATTTGGGACTTTTAAATAAAATTATTGGCATTAATGCACACTTACAAGGCTTCTCTCGTCTCGTCTTTTATATAACAATCCGTGCCAATACGTGAACATATAATATATATATATATACATATATATATATATATATATATATATATTTGTATCCTTTGTCGGCAAAGCGTTTTGTGACCTGCGTCTTTGTGTGTCCAGTGAGCGTTTTTAATTGTCAAAAACGCTGGACCGATGCATGCTAAAAACGCAAACAAAGGTGTGAGTCGGCCTTTAGACGTCTTGACTTATTTGTGTTTATGCAAATCGGACATTGTACTGATCTCGTTTGTTCGATTGTTTGTGTCTGTCATAATGGGTGGATTCCATTAGAACTACGTAGTTGTTCTGTTTCTATATTTACTTTAATGCATGTTGTGATACCGATTCCCAGTTTTTCAAAGCGGTCGAGAGCATCTTTAACGTTAATGTATATCAACCTATTCCTAGTAGACATTGACCGAGCACGTGTTTTAAAAGAAGGGCAGTCTCCCAGTTTGCATCTATGGGGTATTATCATGAATGATTTGGCTGTATGGTTTGGCATGTGGGATTTCTATAATACCAGAATTCAAGGATCTCGATGTCTGTCAAAGTCATGACGTGCAATGGGTAAGGAGATTCATTGACATCAATGTTTATGATTAGAGGAACACTGAAGATGAATACAAATTTTGGAATGTCATTGCATGTTTTACAGAAGCGCAGCTTCTTGAATTTGTAAACACTAGTAAAGGAACACTCTGATCAGCAGCCTAGAATAATGACATCGCGAAAGAGATCTAAATTGGATCATAGTGAAAATGGTATCTTTTACCTTGGAATCGAAGGTGATGACAGGACTTATGATGCGTTCGAAAGTACGAGCAGTGACTTGAAAGAAGGATCAACTGTGTCTTGGAGGATAAAGTTGTTTCTGAGCACATTGCACGAACATAGAGGTATCTTGTGGGCCATTATGTCTGTAGCCGTATCGACAGCAAGTGCCTTGTGTATCAAGCTCCTTGCAGGGAAAGTGGGAGCGGCTCAGCTACTTTTCTTCCGTGGACTTGCTCAGGTACTGTTCTGCCTGCCCTTTCTTGCTTTTTACAGAGCCCCTTTATGCTACCCGTTCAAGAAATCCACAGTTATACTGCTGAGAGGGATTATTGGAGCACTAGCTTCATTTAGTATCTACTACTCCGTCCATGCTCTTCCGGTAGCTACCGCTAAGTCGCTGCTCTACAGCTTCCCGCTCTTTACCGGGATCTTGGCGCGGATTTGTCTTGGGGAACGGTGCTCGGTTAGCAGGGTATTCTTTGCGTTTCTGACCGTTACCGCAGTGACACTTGTAGTTCAGCCGCCTTTCATATTTCGCGGAGATGACACGGCATCAGGGAATCTTCTTGGAATAATCGCTGCCATCGTAGGGGCTGTTCTCATGGCCGTCAGTATAATCACATTGCAATTCACGCAGATTCTGCACATCGATCCGTTTGTCGTCGTGTTGTTTTATGGACTCATTTCGATGCTGAGTGGCTGCATCGCATCAAAGGCACTCGGAATGTGGACAAACCCGCAATGTGGGAACGATCGCGGTCTCATCATCGGGATGGCTATGACCGGATTCCTTGAGAAACTTGCGTCAACATTGTCACTGAAAACTGAGTCTGCCATGTTGTTATCAATTATCAGAACTAATAATGTTTTCCTCTACCTAGTTTTCGATCTTGTGATGTTCGACATAAAGCCAAACGTCTGGTCCATTGTGGGAACGTTCCTCGTCGTCGCGAGCTCTGTTGGAATGTCCGTTTCGGCACATCGAGACAAAAAGAGACGACTCAAGGAGGAGGAGGAGAAGGAGGAGGAGAAGGAGGAGGAGAAGGAGGAGGAATGGGGAGATGAAGTGTAAAAGTGATGCGGGAGGCGGACCCATGATTTGTCAGAAAACGCGGCACAAACGGTATGGCTTGAGAAGCAAGAACTTTAACATGGGCTAGGGCGAAGGATAAACTGATGACGTGACCAAAGTGTTTGTTAATGAAGTGAATGGTCTCATTGACCTCTTGATACACCTCTCTGCATCGGAAAGTTATAAGAAAGAGAGCAAGCGTAATGTTTGGTTCTATGTCGCGAAAATGGAGGATGACGACAATGAATCGTGGAAAATTAAAGTGCAGTTTTGTTTACAATGGATGATTTAATGTATTTCTATTTAGGCAAAGGATTTCAAGAAAAGGGCTGTATCTTTATTGTGATTATTCTTTTAATATTTATAATCCTATTTCTGTAAAGGCGACGTGGTATCGTGGTTCAGATTTCCGCCTTTCAAACCGAGGGTTCTAATGACGCTAATTTTCTTCAGCAAGAAATTTATCCATTTTGTGCTGCACTTAACCCAGGTGAGGTGAATGAGTACCGGTAGAAAGAAATTCCTCAGTGAGTACCATATAGCAGCCTTGCTATAGCCAGATACTAATGTTAAGAGCGCAATACTTTAAGCGCTATATAAAATTGTGTATTATTACTATTTTTACTTGCACAAGATTACTCACAATATTTCAAAGATATTTGTCAAAGACGCAAACTCTATCATCAATTATCTGGATCTTATTGTGAAAGCTCATAGGCTTTTTTAAAATTTTGTTTCCAATTTAAAAAAAAGAAGGAAAAATCCCAATGAAGTAAGCGGATTAAAATGTTGTATTAAAACACAAAATATTGCTTTTGAAAACCCACAAGCTGGCCTGAAACTTGCCCAAATATAGCAACAAATAATATATATCGGCCTATATGCAAACTGGATTCCAAATATTGTTGTTGGGGCCGTACGTTAGTTGGCATGAAAAGTGCACAAATTAACCGGCCAATTAAGTGAAGTATATGTATTTTTATATTATTATTACTAATAAAAAGGGGCATGACTAATGTTCTTTAAATCCTTGTAACTCTGTTTTGCATAAATCTCCATTAATGATAAAAATGCGGATTAGTATAGCACCTTTCCAGTCAGTTATGACTGCTCAAGGCGCTTCCGATATTATTACCTGGTCACTGGATGACAATTCAAGCCCAGCATCAAGGCAGCCAAATAGGCACTCACATCATCAGATAATGGGCTGCTGTCTCCTACCGGTCCCCAAGCACACCTGGGAAGAGTGCAGCTTTGTGGATAAATGTATTGCTGAAGGAAATTTACGCCATATTATATAGGAATCGAACCGCAGCCCTCTGGTTGAAAGGCGAGAGCCATTTGCACTACATCATGGCACTTCCATGACTTCAGGGAAACGAGAAGATCTATCCTTAATATCCGAATTTACAATCATACGGTGAACAACCTGCTCAACAGCACAATATACGGTATTTTCTACATGTTTCAGACAACGTATCTGGACATTAATAACAATTGACCTGCGAACAGTCGGAGTGCAAGAAAATACCGGCTAAACACAGGATAAGTGTGCGTAGGATGTTAGACGAACAAGTAATTGCATCAAAACCAAAAATGTTTAAGGATTGTTTCATAACATTATAAGATGAATGAATTGATAAATTCTTCTAACAAATTGACAAATCGACATCTATATGGTATATTGTTTTGAAACTATTCTGTTTTTATAAAAGATTACCACATTTGAGTGAAATCGAAAAAAGAGGAATGGTTTCCGATTATAGGGGCACACGGTGCCCCCCCCCCCCCCTCTCTCTCTCTCTCTCTCTCTCTCTCTCTCTCTCTCTCTCTCACCCTTTCTAGGGCTTTCAGTGTTGAAACAAATTCATGACGACGTCAGATTCTGTAATTTTAGTCTTGTTCCATTGTGGGTTTGATCTTCTTCTTGTTGTTGTTAATATAAGTATATGGGCGTATGCGCGCGTGTGTGGGGGGGGGGGGGGGGGGGG
>BQKZ01005385.1:36759-46759 GCA_036244855.1 Temnopleurus reevesii | reverse complement strand
AGTCATTCTTAAAGTAGTTCTTGAAGTCTTTCGTATCTTTGTGAAACCCCGCCAAGGAAAATAAACCCAAGGAACTATGAAGAGTTGGAACCGGCAGTTTCACCTTTTTGTATCAGGAGTCTTGTATCCATCCTCTTTATAAGGAGGTTCCACTGTAGAAGGCATTCATTAGTTAGGATCAGAGGTGCAAACGGTTACAGAATATACATGAGGTCAAAATTAAAATGCGAATAGTGCAACAGCTGAACAAATGTGAGAGAAAACATGATATACTTCATGCATATTCCAGAATGGTTGGCATCTTTTGGGTAGGCAATTATATATGAATAAATTCTCTATTCATCTACCAGCGTATACACACGAATCTGGTGTTCAAGTTGCCCTGAGCTGTGAAAAAAAAACGCTGCACATGGACAGGATTCAAACAAGCAAACTCTGAGTTACAAGACCAATGTCATAACCATCTCAGAAGATACAGTTTTTTGTGCATACCCTGGTTGGTGAAAAGGGAAACTAATATTTATGATTTCATTTTCAATTAGTAGTGTAGATTATAGATTTCTAGGCTCCTAAAAACTGAAGGATATATATGTGTTTCCAGGAATGTTTGCAAAAGTAAATGGCAATAATGTCACATGCATGACGTGCTTTATGCAATTTCAAATTATTTTGATAAAATACTAATTAAAGGTTTTGCCCCACTTGTTTATTTCAATGAAGGAGCTACTTGCTCTTCGCATAAGTAATTCTCATGGAAAACTATCAAAAGGAAAGCTTTTATTCTGAGTTTATTCTGACTCAAGCTGTTGGACTCATATGTGAACTATTTAGAACAAAAATGTTCACAAATATCAAAGAGTATTCAAGATTTGGGAGTATGTCTCATGTTATTTTTCAACAGAGTAACAGCTTCAGAGATACCAACTATACTGGTGTATGTATGAGATAACAATTTGAATTGTGATCTCATACAGTTGGCATCTCTGAAATTGTAGTAATTATAAATCTTTGTCAAAAATGTCTATGTGTTGCTTCAGTCCTAATATCATTAAATAAATTTCTCTTGCTTCCTTCAGTAGAATATTATGTTTTTTAGAATAATTTATTACCAAATCTTTGTAGATAGCAAGTAGATTTAGATTTAGCATGATATCATAGTTATAAATTGAGATCCTATATAGAGTGGCAGGGAATTATATGTTGTGTATGTGAATGGGATTTCTTGAGCGAATGGTTAGTCTTTTTAGTTGGAGGATGCACAGAATTTAACCTGCTACCAATGCTTTTAGTCTAAGGCAATTACAGAGATTTCTTTTCTTTTTCATAATACTTAGTATACAGAATATTTTGTTTTTCCTTTATTAAGCATTGCACATGCATCATGGTTTTGACTGCCTCCTTTCAACCAGGCAACCAGGGGGTATTAGTCTGAATCACGTCCATTACATAATCATATTCAGCAAGAATCCTGTATACATTGTGCTGCATTCAACCCTTGTGATGTAATTCATTGAAATGTTGTGAGCGCTTGTGTATGCCAGCCTTACGCCAGGGTAATCGTAAATGCAAGAAGTGCCTTGAGCACTCTGGAGAGCAGATTTGTGCGCTCTATAAATCGTATTGGTACATTCAAACCTAGTTATAGCGATACCCTTGGGACCAGAGAAAGTATCTCTTTGTATTGAAACCTTGTTATATCAGGGCCAACATACAATAAAATACAAAGAGATGAGACCCCCAAACTATGTTGCTATAACGAGATATCGTTAGATCAGTGCTCTTTATAATGAGGTTGGACTGTATTATCTATAATTAAGCCTGCAAGGTAGAAGGAATGTCAGAAACAGAATTGGATCTGAGAATTTGTTCCATCTAGTCTATCCCTGAAGGTAATTTCAAAGTAATTGTCAGTTTTAATAGTCAAACATGTCTATAAAGACCACCCAAAGGAGACAGAAAAAGTAGTCTTTAACAGCAGGTGGTCTATGCAGACAGGTTAATTTACATGCAATTTGCGTTCTAGGGAGTCAAGAAAGGTGGTCTTTCTATACAGGTGGTCGCTATAGCAGGTTTGACTGTATGTGTTTAAAAATAGCAAAAAGTGAATTTTAGCGAGATACAATCCAGTGAGAACATATCAGGGATTTTTTTTCTCCCCTTCCCCTGATTTCTATGTTAATTTTACATGAGTTGTTTCCAATGGAATAGACTTTCATAAGATAGCTCTATGCAGTCAATGAAAGTTGTAATGAATGTCTTTTTATGCCTCCGCCACCGTAAGGTATTGCCGGAGGCATTATTTATCAATGTAATATTTTTGGTGTCTTGATAAAGTTGTTTTGAAGGTGGAAAACGAATTTAAGAATGACAGGAGCATGTTCGATATCCCTTATAAAAACAACTCACTGGACGCAATCTTGATGTATCTTTGTAGCCTTAATTCATTACAGTGAAATCTTATATTAAGATCCTTGCTTGTGTATCAGAAATCCTGTTACAGTGGAAATTCAATATAACAAAGTGCTTGTAACCATCAAAAATACATTGTTATCGCAGTATTCTTGTTGTATTACAGTTGAAAATCAAAAGATTATGTAGAGCTGGGACCAAAATATTGTTATGTCTGATCTCTTTATACCAAGTTTTCACTGTACAGTCAACCATGTATAAGTCAAACTCGTACAAGTCAAATAATCACCTAAGTGGCAGCTTTACAATGGAAACTCGGTATAAATAGATCTAATGTAACAAAATACCTGCTATAAAGAGGTAAACAATTTGGTTCTAGCTCTTTATAAATTATTGTGTTTACCCTGCTTTAACAAGACTTCTGCTATAACAAGGTATTTTTTGGTCCCAAGCACCTCATCATACTGAATTTCCACTGTATTCAAATCCTTGTCTCTTAATATTTTGTTCTTTTTAAACCCTTGTTGAAGTTATTTCTTCAGTCCACACACATTCAACTTTCAAAATTTCAACAGGCAATTTACTAGGTAAAGAATACAAAGAGCTGGGTATGGATAAACATTTGTGTCAGATTGCAGGAAAGACTGTGTGTCTCATGTTCAGGGATAATGAATGGTGGTATAATTTGGCTGAAATTAAAAACAAAAAGTTTATATTTCAGGTATCTCATGTGTGTATTCTTCTCAATTATGTAAATAAAATGACAAATAAATGACATATATGAACAATGTGTTTGAATAAACATTTCATTTATTTTCAGTGCTTCGTTGTTTATTTAAATCTGCATTCTGTACAAAACATGAAACCTTAGCTTTGACGGGTGACATTAACGTTGTTTATGTCCAATGCTAAAATTGTTACTCTCCACATTTCTACAAAATACATCCAACTCTGCTGAAGTCATATCTCTTTTGACTACAAAAATTTGTTCAACTCAGAAGAAATTTGACTTAGAAGGGTATGTTTTATATGACTTAGTGTATCCAGAGGGATTTTTAAAAAGATGTGCTGGGAATAATTTTACTTTTCAAATTTTATCAGCAATTTTAGATGCTGAGGAAATAGTTTCAATATTTTAATGTACAGTTCTATGTGAAAAAGTTGCTGAACAGAATATATATTGTGTAGCAATCATGCTGAAATGCATAGCAAAGTGCGATGCGATACCAGGAAAATTTGTCCCTGACGTGAACGAAACAACGATTTTGATTGGCGCATGCTGATGAACTGAAACTTGTGATAAATTGCAACTTTTTAGCAATGCTCCCATATAGGATGTTGCTAGAAAGTTGTATTTGATCGGCATGCTCCAATCAACACCATTGTTTCATGTGTGTCTTCTCAAGGAACAGTGTGCGACAATGCGCAAATGAAACTGCGTTTGAATTTGCAACTGATTGGCATTTGATTTGCAATCAATTGCTACTTTCTAGCAACACCCTCATAGTTTCTCCATGGGAATGGGAATGTGAGTAATTACAGTGATAGTATGAAGAGTTCAAAGTACTCATTTCCAAAAAAAAATGATTTAATCGATTTAAACCAAAATATGTATGTATGCAGAAGAATATTTACAATTTGCACATGTCTTTACAGATATATTTTAAATATAATTCATTTACATAAGATACAGAGTATAAATCAATTGATAATGGGTTATGATAGTTGAAAAAAAGCTCTCTATGCACTGTACAAGATGCTATATTGCTTGCTGTCAAAAATATTTTGAATTAATGTTCTAAGTAATTTAGACAAAAATCAAGAGGGTCATTTTTCACGACATGACAACAAAAATTGTAAAAAAAAACTTGCAAGGAAATTGATTTTGTTTCTGCGCCACAATATTATGAGCCCTATTAATAATTATAAGCCCTATTAATAAAGTTAAGATCATACTTTTGTAATTGAAATATTTATAGCGTAATTATTTGCTTCAAAGTTTTATTTTCCATCTGTTTAATTTTTTTGTTTATTATAGAATCGCATACTTTGCAGCAGGGCTACTAATTATAATTGAAGAAATACCTTATTGTAGTTGTATTTCGTTATTCACTATGGCCCTAGATTTTTTGTTAACTAGTTATGATCTCATTTGAGATGCAAAAAAGAAACTTGATTTTATTTTTCCTTGAAAGGTACGAAATCTCTATCTTTAGCTGAATGTACCCTAGACTTTAAACCTGTGCTTAAATTACAACATAGAAAGTATTTACTCAGTAATACAAATGATAAACAAAACATAAGGCTTGTAAGTTTCCACTGAATGCAAATAAACTGCAAATCAGCTGCAAATTTAAACAAGCTTTCTTATTCTGCACACCGATCATTTACAGCTTGCAATTAATTGCAACTTTGTAGCAACACCNNCTTGTATAGCGCACAGGTCCACCTTATCGGTGCTCATGGCGCTGAAAGCTTTACACTCACTATTACCCGGCTCTAGCTGGCAGCCATTACGGCGCTCCGCATTACAAGGAATTTCTTCCTGCCGTCCCCATTTACCTTACCTGGGTCGAGTGCAGCACAATATGGATGAATTTCTTGCTGAAGGAAATTGACGCCCTAGGTGGGATTCGAACCTACGACCCTCTGGTTGAAAGGCGAGAGTCAGAACCACTACACTATGGCGCTTAGTTAACATAACTCTTGCAATCAAATTGTAACTACTACAGTCCCACTTATTTTTATTCTATCTAAACTCCTAGGTAAAATCAAAGGTTTCATTTTTTTGTGAAGTATCAATTCCTAACATCAAAAGAGTGTCATAAATAGCGATTAAAAGAAAACTTAAACAAATATTCAACCCCCAATCCAACCACATGACTCTAGCAGACAAAAGAAATTTTGACTGCAGAATATCAAATACTGATATTTTACATTATTTGAGGAAGATGAATTCCCTAATTTGAGGGACTTCTATCAAATTCTCTGATTTTGTTATGGCCCCATATTTGAGAAATGCACTAAAAAATCTGAAAAAGCAAGGAGATCAAAACAATTGTTACCTTTACTTTGCCTTCTGCTCCAACAAATGCTGCTGCTGTGCCTATTGACCTCAGAGACAAAGCCTGAAACACATTTGTAAATAAACAGCGAAAATAAGAGTGGGCATTAGAAAATGATTACCCAAATGTCCAGCCATTTTGGTCAGTAGGAAACTTAAATATAAATATAAAGGACACAAAAATGCAATAGTCTTAATAATTAATTTGCAAATGTTTTAGAGTATAGATATTTTGGTGTCAATTCAGCTTTGGCACCAACAATGAAAGGTAAACTCGTACTCTCTAGATTATCACAATTTTAACTCTTATTCAAATTAAATACAACCAAATATGACAAGAAGTGTATAACAAATTCAGAGATATCAACCATTCTGGAATATGTATGAGAATTGAAATGACTCTTGATATTCAAACAGAAGAAATTCTGAATATTTCCTTTATGAAAGAAATAAAATCACATTAGCTCTTCACCCATTTAAGAAGAACCAACTACATAATTCAAATGAGAAATTTTTCTGATCCTTGTCAAAACGCATTAAATATGCTTACCTTTAAGTGGATGTCGAAGCAAGAATGAAAATGCTCTTCTATGGCTCCCATGAAAGCCACTACCTCACTCTGTGAAACTTCATCAGAGTCTTCTTCATGGACGCTACCAAACGAACAATAGCAAATATTATGTTACAACTTGGACTTGAGCAGATGAAGGTAATGTTTTGTGAGGTTTTATACGGCAAATAAACTATAGATCATTGCATATGAACATCATTATGATAATCATATTGAAAGTAAATGGTGAAGAAGTACACATATATTAATTCTCTTGTCCATACAGCCATCATAAAGCAATGACTACATATCTACAGAGATGCAAACTTCAGTAGCTTGCATATTAGATTTATGAAAATCGTTATGTGGTCCTTGGGGCCAGGGAAATTACCAGAGCTAAAATACATGATATTACAAAGAATTAAAATCAGTAAAATTGCTATGTTAAAACGATGGTTTGTTATATCAGTGCTCTTTATCGCAAGGTTTAACTGTAATACAGTTATCTAAGGGTAAGTAAAAAAGAATCCTGAGCATAGAGGCAGTATCGGGTGACAAACAAAAATGTAAATTTAGCACTGTCACATTAGTGATATCATATTTTAGTACTGGCTATAATTTTGGTGACTGCAGGAAAAAGCAAACTCATACCTTTCCCATAATGCTCTTGCATCTCTCGAGTCTATCGTCATCGTAATCTTATTAAGTCCGGTGATTTCTTTGGGAAAGTAGTAAACCAATTCAACACCATACTTCTTGTCCTCATCACTACGCTTCTTCTTATCTGGAAGGCTTTCAGCCCACATCGAGACCATCCAGGAGAGCGCCACTGGATTGAAAGTCAGCCTCGTCACCAGACAGTCAAACTGGATCTCTAGCCATTCCAACACGCAGTGACTGGTTCCTACTGCTCCCTTGACAAGCAGAAGGGGCATTCGGCTGAAACCGTTGGTGTCATTTGGCACCACAGAGGAAGGGGGAAACAGGATCGCCGTCCATGCAGGAGGACTGCTTGCTGATGTGGCTTCGCTCTTCGACCCATATATGTTTACCTCCAATGCTGGCTTGTCTGGGAGACAAAATAGAATGTGAATGGATTAAAATGAAGGTTGACATAAATATAGCAACTGATGGCAAACCTCATCCAAGGAGTTACAGGTCCAGGGAAACCTGATTATAATGAGGTTATTAGCAGCATAAATACTACATTGCGATATCAGGAATACTGTCAGAGTATTAAAAGAAAGAAATTAGAAAAAAAAATTTATTTACAGATTCTCGTTATCCAATCTTGCTATCATGAGTTTCCAATCGTCTGCAACATTCAATTCTCCTTCAGACCTTCTTACCTGTTTATTTTATTTCTCTTTCCAATTTTTGCAAGAAAGAATTTTTTTAGGCACCAATGCTCAATGGGGAACAAATCATTATTCTTACCATTTCCAGGAACTAAGTCAGGCAGCAGAGAAAAGACAGCATACTTGGAGGTCACATTATCTTCAACCAGCACTCCAACACCCTTCTGAGATTCCTAAAAAATCATCACAAATTGAAAAAAAAAAATAATTGTAGTCTGATTGCCAATAATCAATTTAAAATGAACATATAAACATATACAAATGTACCTATATATATTTTACAATCATTCAATATAANCATCATTTCCTCTGCAAGCTCCACAAGATGCAGCAAAACACCACCAGCTTCTCCAAGTGACAACATCTATTCAAAGAAATATTTGAAAGAATCATTTAATACTTTTGTGTTATGTCACAGTAATTAATAATAATAATGGTGGCTACTTGTATAGCACACAGGTCCACCTTATCGGTGCTCACGGCGCTGAAAGCTTTACACTCACTATTACCCGGCTCTAGCTGGCAGCCCTTACGGCGCTCCGCATTACAAGGAATTTCTTCCTGCCGTCCCCATTTACCTTACCTGGGTCGAGTGCAGCACAATATGGATGAATTTCTTGCTGAAGGAAATTGACGCCCTAGGTGGGATTCGAACCTACGACCCTCTGGTTGAAAGGCGAGAGTCAGAACCACTACACTATGGCGCTTAGTTAACATAACTCTTGCAATCAAATTGTAACTACTACAGTCCCACTTATTTTTATTCTATCTAAACTCCTAGGTAAAATCAAAGGTTTCATTTTTTTGTGAAGTATCAATTCCTAACATCAAAAGAGTGTCATAAATAGCGATTAAAAGAAAACTTAAACAAATATTCAACCCCCAATCCAACCACATGACTCTAGCAGACAAAAGAAATTTTGACTGCAGAATATCAAATACTGATATTTTACATTATTTGAGGAAGATGAATTCCCTAATTTGAGGGACTTCTATCAAATTCTCTGATTTTGTTATGGCCCCATATTTGAGAAATGCACTAAAAAATCTGAAAAAGCAAGGAGATCAAAACAATTGTTACCTTTACTTTGCCTTCTGCTCCAACAAATGCTGCTGCTGTGCCTATTGACCTCAGAGACAAAGCCTGAAACACATTTGTAAATAAACAGCGAAAATAAGAGTGGGCATTAGAAAATGATTACCCAAATGTCCAGCCATTTTGGTCAGTAGGAAACTTAAATATAAATATAAAGGACACAAAAATGCAATAGTCTTAATAATTAATTTGCAAATGTTTTAGAGTATAGATATTTTGGTGTCAATTCAGCTTTGGCACCAACAATGAAAGGTAAACTCGTACTCTCTAGATTATCACAATTTTAACTCTTATTCAAATTAAATACAACCAAATATGACAAGAAGTGTATAACAAATTCAGAGATATCAACCATTCTGGAATATGTATGAGAATTGAAATGACTCTTGATATTCAAACAGAAGAAATTCTGAATATTTCCTTTATGAAAGAAATAAAATCACATTAGCTCTTCACCCATTTAAGAAGAACCAACTACATAATTCAAATGAGAAATTTTTCTGATCCTTGTCAAAACGCATTAAATATGCTTACCTTTAAGTGGATGTCGAAGCAAGAATGAAAATGCTCTTCTATGGCTCCCATGAAAGCCACTACCTCACTCTGTGAAACTTCATCAGAGTCTTCTTCATGGACGCTACCAAACGAACAATAGCAAATATTATGTTACAACTTGGACTTGAGCAGATGAAGGTAATGTTTTGTGAGGTTTTATACGGCAAATAAACTATAGATCATTGCATATGAACATCATTATGATAATCATATTGAAAGTAAATGGTGAAGAAGTACACATATATTAATTCTCTTGTCCATACAGCCATCATAAAGCAATGACTACATATCTACAGAGATGCAAACTTCAGTAGCTTGCATATTAGATTTATGAAAATCGTTATGTGGTCCTTGGGGCCAGGGAAATTACCAGAGCTAAAATACATGATATTACAAAGAATTAAAATCAGTAAAATTGCTATGTTAAAACGATGGTTTGTTATATCAGTGCTCTTTATCGCAAGGTTTAACTGTAATACAGTTATCTAAGGGTAAGTAAAAAAGAATCCTGAGCATAGAGGCAGTATCGGGTGACAAACAAAAATGTAAATTTAGCACTGTCACATTAGTGATATCATATTTTAGTACTGGCTATAATTTTGGTGACTGCAGGAAAAAGCAAACTCATACCTTTCCCATAATGCTCTTGCATCTCTCGAGTCTATCGTCATCGTAATCTTATTAAGTCCGGTGATTTCTTTGGGAAAGTAGTAAACCAATTCAACACCATACTTCTTGTCCTCATCACTACGCTTCTTCTTATCTGGAAGGCTTTCAGCCCACATCGAGACCATCCAGGAGAGCGCCACTGGATTGAAAGTCAGCCTCGTCACCAGACAGTCAAACTGGATCTCAAGCCATTCCAACACGCAGTGACTGGTTCCTACTGCTCCCTTGACAAGCAGAAGGGGCATTCGGCTGAAACCGTTGGCGTCGTTTGGCACCACAGAGGAAGGGGGAAACAGGAT
>BQKZ01005385.1:15923-27256 GCA_036244855.1 Temnopleurus reevesii | reverse complement strand
AGAATTATTATTGGAATAACTATAAATGCGCCTATCATGACCAATCTTTGTGCTTAATTGATTGGTGATAAGTTCTAACATTTAGTACTCTTCAACATAACACAACAATCTTTGAAAGTCAAATTTTAGGCTGCAAAAGAAGTATTCTACCTTTAAGGGTCATAGTCTTAAGAGTGTTTGAGATTGGGAAATTGGGGAAGAAAACTTTTAGCAATTTGCAGGTCTGCAATATTGTATATGATAATAAATTGTTTAGCAGTGTCAAAGGAATGATTGTTGGAGTTGCATTGCACAAACAAAAGATTGAAATATTATGTAGATGATCTATTGTCTAATTTCATATTTCTTTAAATCCATTGATGATTCTTATATCTTCCAATTCTGACAAGTTCCTTTTTTCATTTGGTTGTTTGATTAATGAGAAACACATACTTATTCTATGATGGCAGCTGTATTCTAATGCAACTCTGAATCATGTTGTTGGATAATAAAAGATTTTCAGATGAGATTGTCGCATAGATACTGTGATTCCTAGACATCTTTATGTTTTGGTTCCATTCTATCAAGCAAAATAGGGCAAGGATTTCACTAGAAAAGCATCCTACAAAGAAAATAGTTCTGCAGTAGTTTACTTATGATGTTAGATTTATATATTTTTTCTTTATATTCCATTTGATTTATAGGTCAATCTTTCCTCGAGGAGATAAGATGGTTTGCATCATTGACGACAGAGACGACGTCTGGAGCTTTGCTCCCAACCTCATCCAGGTCCCACCCTTCCGTTTCTTCGAAGGTACAGGCGACATCAACACCCCTCCAAACCTTAATGACCGCAGCAGCAATGTACCCCCATCGAAAAAGTCACCTAAGTATATGTCGGCTCTTGCTCCTCAGAAAGGGGATGGAGATGGAAAGAAGAGTAAGGAGGAGGGAGAAGAGGGAGAGAGAAGTTCAAGCAAAGAGGACACCAAGGGGATGGATGAGAAAGCGGAGGTATGCAGTTCTGTTGTGTCATCAACAACAAAAGACAGTGAGGAAGAGTCCAGTGAGAAAGCCTCTGGGGAATGTGAAAAGAAAGAGGCATCCAAGGATGAAACAGAAGAAGGGGAGATTCCCCAAGATAAGGACAGCGATAGTAATAAGGTGACCACTACCGATGGTACCGGGAAAGAGGCAAAATCACCAGAAGAGGACAAAGATGAATACTTGCTCTACCTTGCAGACACTCTTGAAAGAATCCACAGGACATTCTTCAAACAAGTTGATAGGAATCCACAGGTCTTGCCAGACCTGAAAGCCATAGTTCCCAGAATGAGACTGTCAATTCTGAAGGGATGCAATATTGTGTTTAGTAGTGTGTTTCCAACCAATATGCCTCCCGAACAGAGCCGCGTATGGAAAGTTGCGCTTGCCCTCGGTGCCAAGGTTTCTCCTCAGATTGTCACAAAGAGTAAGGAAGAGCAAGCGAAAGGTCGGGCCACAACACATCTCGTAGCTGCTAAGGTGGGAACATCTAAGGTCCACTCAGCGCGCCGAGGTAAGAACATCTTTATTGTTGAACCCGACTGGCTTTGGTGTTGTTGGGAAAGATGGGAGAAAGTGGATGAACGACTCTTCCTTCTTGCAGATGTGAACAAACACGGCAGCAGAAGTAGCACCCCAGGATACAGCGACACTGAAAGCACAGGATCACAGAAGACACGTAAAGGCAAAGGCAAAGCAAAGGTCAGCACCAATGGGAATGGTCCTACAGGGATGCCTGCATCAAGAACAAAGAGCAGACCATTGAGCATGTCTGAGGATTACAATCCAATGTTTAGCTTCTCGTCTGAAGACCTTGCCAGTATGGACAAAGAAGTTGAGGATATGTTCGGGAGCGAGAGCAGTGAAAGCAGCAGCAGCAGCGAGTCATCCGATGACGATCGCTCCAACCCTACTAGCCTAGGCAGCGTAACTGTACCAGCTTCCTCCTCCTCTAGTGACGAAAGCTTGACTGCAGAGAATCCCCGCGGCTGGAAGCGAAAGAGGGATGAAATGGAGGACATTGATGATGATGATGCCAATGAATTTGACCCGTTTGCTCTGAGATGCCAAGAGGACAGTAGCTCCAGTGCAGGGCTTAGTGAAGGTGAGGAGTGGTTCAGTGAGGAAGAAGGACAGAAGATGGCAAACGCCATTGACGATTTGCTCACGTATAAGAGAAGTGTGAGGAAATGGGATGAGGGTTGATATCACATTTTACCAGAGCTGCCAATTGTGACCAATCCCTTGCCTTTCCACAAAAGTGTTTATCTGCTGAGGCATCATTCAGAAGTGCCAACCAAAAATTGTATTACTTGAATATTTGGCCAAATTGTGAAATAAGCTACCTCTCTAGTCCTGTGCACGTCTTTTTTGTGTACAAAATCTATGGAGAGGAATGATGTCCTCGGCCGCTGACAAAATGAACGTAAGTCTATGGAGGGATGGACGATTTCACAAGAATGCTGAATATTTCACCGGAAAATGGCTATCAAAATTCAGGGCATTTTCTATTTAAAGTGCAAAGACACCATTGTCCATTATACTCCTGTCTACCTGGACAAGATTAATAACTTTTACAATTTGGCAAGTGTGTTTTTCATACAACAGTACATTTTTCTTTGTCGATCGCTATCGTAAATACACATCTGTGGATAAAAAAAAAGTAAATATGAGAAGACATGTGTAATGCACCAATAGGATGATTGAGTTCTGGATAAATAGATATGTTATCTTTATGAAACGAATGAGGATGAAAGTAGGAGAAGGAATATGATTTTTGGTTGGCATGTGGCATGTCTTAGTATGATAAACAAGTTTGATTGTACATTGTATCTGCATCTCAGACCTAAACTTATGAAGGAATTCATATATCAGGTGGCAATTCTGCATATGTGTATAGACTTCAGTGGATTGTAATAAAATTATATAATTGTTTGAGTACTGGATATGTGCAGCACAAATTACTTGTAGGTCCTGGCTTGTTAGGGTATTTATCCGTCCTTTCCATGTTAAAGGTATAGATTAGTGTTGGGAGAGGTGGCGCTACAGCTATTTAGTTACTTTGTCAGCTAAACAGTTTTTCAATGACAGATTACAATATGCTCACAGTTCGTTTGAAAAAAAATCAACCCAGAAATGGCATATTTATTGCAAAACAAAAATAACACTGTGCATCAGTTTTATCTGCCAGCACAGTGCCTCGCAACTTTGAACTGTAGCTCCTCTGTAATGTAAAGTAGTGGGGCCGAACACTGGTGACGGTCCATAGCATTGGCAGTGTGGGCCTTTGGTTATGACATACAAGAATCGTGTAATTTTACACACATTTATTTTATGCATGCAAAGAAATATGTGAATATGTCACCACATTTTGTATCAATTTTTTTCATCTTGACCATGAATTCAGACAACAATGAATTATGCTAATTTATGCTAATTACTGATTAATCGCGTGGCCAGATTTTTGGAGCATAACCTGATATTGATCCTCATATGAATAAAAGTATATGTGCAAAAAAAAATTGCGCTTATGTCTGTGTCACAATAATTTCACTTAACCACCTCGCTAATTACTGATCTATTCCTTTTAAACATATCCTTGCAGAGTGTTATATTTTTTGCATAAGAAAGCTGCGTTTCAGTTCTTCTCAAATGAGAAAACATAGTCACATTTAGAACTTTTTTCTTTGTTTTGAGTACAGTGAAACCTCTTTATAATGAGGTCCTTGGGACCATGAAAATTACCTTGTTATATCAGGTTCCTCACTATATCAGGCTATAAAGAGCTGGGACCAATAAAATCACCTTGTTATAGCAGGTATCTCGCCATATCTGACCTCGTTATAACGAGGTTCCACTGTACCATTTTTAGGTGTGCTTTGTCTAGAAAGCTTTCTCATATATATAGCTGACACTGAATGATAGCCAGATTGCATTCATTGAACTTTCACAAACTGCAAACCATCAATGCCAATCATTCTGGAATATGCATGAGGTCAAAATTTAATATGAATAACTCAACAGCCTAACAAAATGAATAACTGAGAGAAAGCAAGCTAATGATCATTATATTCTTATCTATTCGCCTGTGATGAAAACCTTGAATTTACATAAAAATATACAGCGTACATATTCCGGAATGATTGGCATCTGTGCAATCTCTTGTCACATTTTTTTTCTTCCATTTACAAGTAGGATTCTATTTTCCTTTATCCTTTTTGTTTATCTCTTGCTTATTTACTGTATCACTAAATATGCTGGCAATAATTAAATAATTTACTACCTGGCATATATATGCATTGCTTTTGCATCTATTGTCACTCAATATATATTTTTATCATATCTTCCAGCAAGAAATGCTGGTCTAGCAAGTTTCAATACGGGTGAATTGTACATTTCTCAATTTGTATATAGAGGAGTAGACATCTAGATGTTTGTTGTTCACCATTTTCCTGAAAGAATAGTAAACACATGTAATGTATCTTAGCTGTTATTGTTACCCCCCCCCCCAAAAAAAAAAAGCATATGGAACGATTATATGATGCCCTATATGTATGTGTATATCATATGGGGTGTTGCTAGAAGCTTGCGGTAAGTTGCAAATGAACTACAGGGTCTCTGTAACATAACGGATCGCTATTGTTTGCTAATTTTGAAAGAGTACTTTTGATTGGTTACTGGCCAGTTTATTGAGCAAAAAGTGCGTGCAACGAATATCTTGATTTGTCATTTTCATTAGCGATTAATCGCTACTTTTATGCTACAGGGCCCAGATCAGTTACAAATTTATACGCGCTATTTCATTCGCACATAGTCTTGGCTGTTACCGAGACCAAATGCATGTATTAAACAATAATATTTATTTGTGCATGCCAATCTATTGCAAATTGCAATTGATCACAATTTTCTAGCAACACCTCCAAAGAGTATTATTTCCAGCAGTGATAGGAGTACATTATGCAATACATTTACTATTCTTTAGCGACCTGAAGGTTGACCAGTGTTGGAGATCAATCCTTATAACAAGATCAATTAAGAGTAGCATAACTTTAAACTGGGGACGAATTTATGAATTATATTTACTGGTAATGTAGATCAAACATCTGGCTAGCATGTGCATAAAAATTAACATAATCCCATATTTTATGCATCAGTGATATATTAGGACGTTCATTTTCCTTCAATTTTTTGTTTCAATTTGATTTTAAAACATGCCCAGTACGCCGTTTCATATCATTGCCAACTAATTCAATGAAATCCTTGGATTTTTATTGATTGAAAAGCACTGTTGCTGACTGTTGCTGACTGTTGCTTGGGTAACTTTTGGAAAATGTTTGCTCAATGAAACGCCCCCTTGATTGATTGAATAGTGTCAGCTTATTAAGAACAAAACAGAAACAACATGCCTCCAAATAAAATTTTGCAAATTTTGACTCAACTTATATCCTAAAAATGGAAATCCTGTGACTTAAAAAAAAGAAGATTTTTTCTTTTAATGTGTGTGCACTCGTGCATACCATACAAGATCATGCTGATTTTTACACACCAGCTAGCCAGATAATTGATTGATATTGCCCGTAAATGTTGTCACTTGACACTCCTACATAAAAACTTATGCTTCTTTTAATTAGATTGGAAAATACTTTCTGTTTATTACCATTATAGAAAATGAATGGAGATTATGTTTTGCACTCTAGATTTTTTAGAATCTTTCAAAATGTGTTTGTAACAAGACCTTGATGTGCAAGACAAAAATGTTTTATATTCTTCATAATTTGTTTGATTTCTTCCTTGTAAACTTCCTTTGCCAATATGAGCATTTGTCCACTGATCATCAAGCAATTCTACATATTACAAAAGTATCCTTCCATGATATTCACTTGCAAGGGATCTTTTTTTTTATTGTGCACTTGAACATACAGTAGTAAACTATTAAATTGCTGGCATATCTTTATGTTTTTCAACCATTTTTGTTTTTTCTCAAATGAACTGTATTATCATCTATGAAGTTTGCTTATAATTATTTACAGAAAATGTTATCTTCCATTTTTTCCTGTATACTTTTGAATTTCATTTTGTTTTGAAAATGGAAAATTTATCCTTCCTAAATAAGGATTTAATTGTGGAAAGAATACCTTGCCATTACATTTTTATTTGTATACATTTGTATAAAGGTAGCTCTAGAGTCCGATTCATGCATGCCTCAAGTTAGAGTTTGTAAAAAGTGGAGTTAAAGTGCGAGGTAGATAGATTGGTATCTAGGTATTAGCTGTCTTTCCATATAAGCCCAAAAGCTTGAATTGTAGGAACATTAAGACTCCACGTACAATAGTAAACAAATTCACCCCTCCCTCCTGCATCTTCTGTAGTTCTCTCGAGATTCTCCACTATATTTTTCTTTCACTTCTTGCACAGTTTGGTGTCATAAATACTGGTCTAGATCAATTGTTCTTGTTTTTTTATTTGCCTTTTGTTAGAGATAGAAATATGTATATATTGAAATTCTATTTGTATAGTTCAAATGTCAAAGGATCAGTACAGAATATACCGTCTTTTCAATTTTTGTGATGATTATTGGAAGTATTTTTGTTACCGTAGCCAAATAAGATATTGAAGAATAGAGTAAAATGTACAGATGATCAAGAGTTTTATTATATTTTAGTACTACATAACAGTGAATGATTTTGTTTTGTAACAATATTGTGACTACAAGTTCTCCCAGTTTTGATTTTTTAAGATTCAAGAGATGATTGGCCAAATTGTTAAGGGTTGCCTCGGGACTAATAATTTGAGGGCCAACAATTGAAAATAAAAAAGGCAGTTAACAATTGTTTTTAAAGAAACTTGAAGAAATATAATGAAGTGGATGTGCATCTTAAATCAACAAAAGGATAATTGTACTCTGGTATAAACTAGCTACATGTATATGCATATTTCTCCAATAAAAAGTATTTACTGTATCACAAATAAAACACATTTTGTTACACATTTCTTGAACATCAAGATGTTTGCCAGTGAGTGCAAGAACTCCTATTTAGTAAGCCACTGGAGCTCTCTACTTCCTCCACTGAGATCTTCAAACTGATAAAATTGTAATCATGTTTGGGTTTTTTGTGTGTATTATAGTTCCATGAGATTATGAGAAATAAAGTGTTTCAGGAGATTTATGGTTTGCTGTAAATGTGATTTGTTACATGAATTGGATTGTGATAATGTAAAAAAAAAATGGGAATAAAACTGTTACTTCTCTAATTGAGTCTGGTATTTTTTTTTATTTATACTTGTACTTATTGAAATTCTAGAGCTCCTCCCAAAAATAGTTCTGAAATCTAAGTTTATGAACACATGGAAAATGGGAAATTTATTTATACAGTTAAACCTCTTTATAATGAGGTCCTTAGGACATGAAAACTACTTGTTATATCAGGTTCCTCAATATATCAGGGTAAAAAAACAAAGAACTACAAAGATCTGGGGCCAATAAAATCACCTTGTTATAACAGGTATCTCGCTATATTCGACCTCTTTATAACGAGGTTCCACTGTATAGTTGAAAAGGTTGTTCATTATCGAAAGACTTACACCTCCAGTTGTTTCCAGAGGTTATTTCACATTCGCAAGGGATATCTCTTTTATATCGATATCTCTTTTATATCAATATCCCTTGCTAACTGTGATTACTCTGCCTAAGTCCAACCTCTTGGGACAACAAAAGTCTGTTTTACTTGAGAGAAATTCAACTTCCAAACACTTAGTAGCGAAGAAACTTGGAGTTCATATGATTTGTTCCAAAAATACATAGATTTAGGCTATTATTCAAGTTACATAGGGTTGATTGTGTTGTGCAAAGTGTATCGGTACAGTAATAACTCAACATAGTTTAAGTTCTGTTAAGTTCAATAATGTCTTACTGTAATGCTATCATTTTCTGAACGAAACAAGTGCAAGAGTCATTTATGTACCTCTTTAAAGTCAGATGTTTTTACATGTAGGTCCAAAGAAATTTGACTGAGGCACAGTTGACCAATTAAACAATTCAAATTACAAATTTCAACAATTCAATTGAAACGAAAGTGAACTAGATATGTACAGTGGAACCTTCTTATAAAGAGGTCGGATGTAGCGAGATACCTGTTATAACAAGGTGGTTTTATTGGTCCCAACTCTTTTAGTTCTTGTTTTTTTTACCCTGATATAGTGAGGAACCTGATATAACAAGGTAATTTTCATGGTCCCAAGGACCTCATTATATAGAGGTTTCACTGTAACTGACTTATCTAAAGGGGAATTAACCACAGACATTGATGTACTATCAGTGGATGGGATCAAACTGAACAGTTAAGCAAAATCGAATTACCCACTCAAAAGTTCGGAATTTTCAATTTAGTTTCAATTTACACCCCTCATGGGCTTCTTGAATTAGCAACCTTCAATCACAAAATGGCTGCAAACATGGAGAAATCAGAATATTTCTAAGAATGATTTAGTTACTCTAGCACACAAGTTACTTTGTAAACAGAATTTACCATTTTCTTCCTTTTGTAGAGTTGACAAAATTTTTACTTTTTTGTTCAAGTATAATATGGACATATCAGGTCTGCGAGCATTCCAAAAAAGAATGTTGGTGATTCCTTAATTCAAACATAATTTTGATTAATTTTTTATAAATTCAGGTACAAAATTAATGAGGAGTTCTCCATGTATGACATCAGAAATTATGCCACATTGCCAATTTAAGGATGCCCATTAATGGGAGAAATGCAAATTTGAAAATTCATAACTTTTGAATGGATTACAGTGGAACCTCGATATAAGGAGGTTGGATATAGCGAGATACCTGTTATAACAAGGTAATTTTATTGGTCCCAGCTCTTTATAGTTTTTTACCCTGAGGAACCTGATATATCTTGGTAATTTTCATGGTCCTAAGGACCTCGTTATAAAGAGGCTTCACTGTATCAGATTTTCCTTAAATTTTCAGCTTGTTCATCTTATTTCTCATTTACTGACACCACTGCATTGTCAGAGTAAAGTTCCCCTTTAATGACACCCAAAGCAGAATGAAATGAGTCAACATATTTGATTGCACTGTTTTCTGAAAGATTTATTTTCCACCTAAAATGGCAATACATACTGTAATGAAATGAATATAGATATTTGCATCATAAGTGATTTTACATTTCATAATGATTTTTCCTCCCATTTTAAGATTTTAAATCCTTCCTGGCAACAGCAATGAACATTCTTGCTCTATCATGAATTCAGTACTTGGAAATCATCCATTTTTACATTATTCACAAATAAAGTTTTTTGCTTCAGGAAGTATAAACCCATTCCTTTTCAGTTCATTCCATTCTTATTGAGATGCAAATTTTATGCATTCTCTACACACAAAGGTTGTTCATGATGACTATAAAGCTTGCCGAACATAGCCAAAATAATTTGTTCAAAGTATTGTAGTTCAATACGAGCCTTTCCAGTTGTTCATATCAGAAAGCATGATGGGATATTTATTGAGTACGTAATTCACTTCGCTCAGAGTAAGCAACATGCGATAGATCGATTGTACTAGAAAGATATCCATGCATGCATATTATTTATAACTGATTTTAAGAAAATAAAACCAAACTACTTTTGTTGTCATGAAACGTACAAAAGTTTGAATCAATTGTTAGTCAACCGGTCTAAGTTCTTCCAGTACACTTATTTGTGCATGCTAAGAGTCGCATGCTGCCCAAGCTGGTACTACTAAAAATCTTTAAAAAAAGGGTCAACTGCTAACGATCAGTCACACATTATGCAGAGTTTCCTTCAGCTTCCAGAGTCTTATGTAGCTGAATGAGACGTACATTTTCTTCACACACCATAAAGTCGGGCATGCTTGAGACCCTGTTAAAAGTCTGTCTTGTCATGAAACATAACTTTGTAAATTTGTAAATGTCTCTGATTGCCACCTTTTTTCCAATATCCTTTGGTCAGCTATATGAGTTTGACTGCACACTTTAGATCCAACATCATACAGCCGTGCCTTCATTTGCAAATTCTCCTACTTCCCTTTGAGTCCTAGTGGCCTCTCCAACATCGGCAGCTTTCTCTGCCACACCCCCTCCACTTGATGATGCTCCAGCACTAAGATCATCATCATTGTCATCCTCCCAGTAGGAGTAACAGTCACATTTCTTTCCAGTGATGGGATCAGTCACGTTCCCCAGGCTGTAGATGACTCTTTCCATCTGGTACTTGACATGCATGGACTTCTTGATGGGCAGCTCCTTCACCAGAACGACGTCACCGAGTTTGGCCGCTTCCTCGGGGTCATGGGCAAAAACTGTTGACTTTTTCGGGAAATACTGTATGATTAAATAGAGATGGGGAGAGATGAGGAAAACACTTTTAGCATGTTTGCATGGAATAAGAATAAAAATAGATTCATCTATGTTTTTTCCGTATGGCACAATTTTAGTTTGTCAATCTAAATTAGTCACAACTTGAACCAAAGAATGCACAATTTTCCTGAGCAAAACAAAAGGGGCTGGGCAAGAATGAGATACAGAAATCTGGAGTGTAGCCTAGCCCGAGATTTGAGTATTTCCTCAGACAGTACTAAATAGTAGTACTGGATCTGGATATATAATTAATATTTAGCTCAGGTACAGGAACATCACTCAATGCGAAGATGTATTGTGATGACCATCCATTGGTATATCAATGTTATTGTGAATTATCTTGCGCATCAGTAGCGCTGATTAATTCATATATCGATTCATTACTTTAATAGTCTGCAAAAAAGAAACGACTAAGTCCGTAACAGTGCATCTCTCAGATGCCCAATCATATCACAGTGCCAGATTAGATGCAGTTGCCATACCCCTATTATGTAACATGTACCCCTCATGAAGAACAAAGAACCCTTGTATGATATTGTATGATATTTATTGCCACATCACCACTATACTCTCACTTGCATTCCAGGAGTTGGTGAATAAAGAGTTTGAACATAAATCTGCTTGTCCACGTATACTTATTGCATTGACTGTTATAGTAGAGCCCACATATATATCCAATAGAGATATACAAACATTACATGGTGTAGGGATGTTACAAAATTTTAAGACATGATTAATCCAGCATATAACTGGTACCATCACATAGAGATTGATGAATTCTTTAATTTGATACCTCATTCAGCTCAGTAGGTGGAATATTAAGGAAGTTATAAGCATTTTCACTTGCGAAAATTAGCGTAATTAATTCTTTTGTTTCCTATTGTTTTCAGAGTCCAAAGTTGTGATCGTTGACTGCATATTCAA